>WJFA01000213.1:0-53112 GCA_009870155.1 Pseudobourletiella spinata | reverse complement strand
ATACTGTACTAGGACGGTAAGGATGCAATATGGTAGATCCGTCAAAGCGCATATCCACCCTGGAGATGCTACCAGGCGAGAATATCCTCACCCTCTTGTTGTCCCTTACAAAATAATTTCTCCGTTGTTTAACCCGAAGTAACTCTATACCTGGGGGTGGGAGCTTGTTAGAGAAAGAAAAAGGAAAGGAATCCGCCTTGGCGCACTGCTCAAATATTGACGGTAGGGTTTCCAACGAGCAAAGACTGAGTGAGCCAAGGTAAAAGGACAAGCAGGTAGAGGAACAGAGCTCGATCAAGTGAAGGTGAAACCTTAATCTTAAAGAACTTTTCAATTGCTCTCATTTGAAGGGCAAGCCTTTGTAGGTGGGGGAAAGTAGGGCCTTTTATTCCATCACCCATCTCACCCAGGGATTTCTGTAGTACAACGGATGAACTTACAAAGTGAGGCGTCATCCTGGAACCCTTCCTAGAAATTTGTAAAATACCGAGTAGTGCCTAATGCTTAAGTCAGGGTCAAAGTTGAAGGATCTGATGAAGTAGGATTTCGCCATGAGTTCCGTCGGCGAGAATATGTAGGGGAGCCGAGTTCGAATCCCCAACTATAAGAGTGAGGAACTTCCCACAGCCATATTTTGAAGCCCTAAACTTGTGTACGTCAAGAGGAATATACATAGCTTGGAAATGCGGAAATGGGATCACCCACAGCGTCAACAATCTGCCGAGTTCGAATCCCTAACTATAAGAGTGAGGAACTTCCCACAGCCATATTTTGAAGCCCTAAACTTGTGTACGTCAAGAGGAATATACATAGCTTGGAAATGCGGAAATGGGATCACCCACAGCGTCAACAATCCCTCACATCCACTCTGTTTAACTGAACATATCTTATGTGCATTGTGTACAGATTCCCTCATTGCCAATCTGCCAGCGGCACTCGATATGCGGTTTTTTGCAAGCTAATGCCCGAGGAATCAACCAAGAGCGGCTGTGTGCATGTGAGTCCGGCTTAGCCTCCTGCCCCATGACGTGGGATCCCGTGGACGGTCACTCCATTACTCAAGGATCCGATCAGTATAAGGTTTGTGTTTGTTTGCTCAATATCCTTGGGTTACGGTGGAAGAGAGCGAGAGGGTAGGGAGGGGGGAGTATTTCATTTTACCCGGGGCGAAGCTTTTATCTATATGTCATCTGAGGGCATCTAAGTTGTCTTCGTCTTATCCCAAGCAGGCCTTGAGACCGTGGGCACTAGTGAGCAAAGTACCTTAAGCAGGGCTCCTCATATCTTGGTAGATTAAACTTGCTCGGTCATTTCTATCTCTCTTCCTCCCTCCCCGCTTTGCACACAGAAACGCTCGAGCAGGGGATCAGGAGGACATGAATCTGTCCATCGCATCGAGATCATTATGTTCTCCGCTGACGCAGTTGCGACCACGGTTAAGAGTTATGACTTTCAACGACATATACCGGAAAACCAGAAGCTAGAATGATAAATGAAACACTTTCGACGGTTTCCCCGTTCACCCTCTGGAAGCACTCTACTGCTTCAATCCCGAACACACGCAGGAAGGCCGGCTAAATACTGGGGATGCCGGAATGACTTTATCTGCTCACCATGGCATAACACGCGGAGGGGTGAAAGTGTGGAGGAGCTATGGATTCACGGAAGTTAGATAATGTATATAGTTCTCGCTGTTCCCACGGCAGGAGAGGAAATTCATGGTAGTGAATCGGGGACGATGAAGTGAACCCACCTATTCATATAGCCATACTGCACACCAGACCCACCATACCTTCTAATTCCATTATACACCGTGTCCCACTTGAACAAGTCCATATGTAAGGATGGTTAGTTCGACAACATCTCATCTGGGATTGTTCCCTCCCTCTTGTTGTCGTCGTCAACATGCTCAAATCTATTCCATCCGTCCCATTTCCACAATTGTTCCTTATCATCCGCTCCCACTTCATGTTGGGCCTGTGAGGAGGGTTTAGGAAAGGGAAACTCTGCATCCCCGCATCCGTACTCTGTGTGGAGGATAACTTTGTGAGGAAACATTATTTCGTACTCTTGGTTTAGTTGCCCTTCGGGACGAGAGCATTGTTGAAATTGATTTGGCTCACGTGAGTGTCAAATTTAATGGTTCCTCACACTGGAAGAACTGGGAAAAGGCCGGGGTCCCTCAGCGTATATGCCACTCCACGTGTTACAAACTAACTGGTACAGTAAGTTATATGTAGTCTTGCAAAGTGAACACTGATGTGATGTGTTGGTTTTTTCTAAATGAGACGATCGTATTGAGCTCCTTATGGCTTTTGGAGTACTCATCAGTTCATATGCATGTGTTTGCCTCTGTGTGTGTGTGTGTGTGTGTGTGTGTGTGTGTGTGTGTGTACATTTCTACGTTTGTTAGTATGTGTGTACTTGGGAAAGGGCTCAGTCCCGCTGACTACCTTGGAATAGTTTTTTTTATATTATTAAGCTGTACAAATGGGGACCAGAGAGTGTCTTAGTTTTCGCCTAATGAATACCATCATCATCTCATCCCAGGAGGCTTAATTACGCCCTCGTGTGAAATGTGAAATGGTAGAGGGTCTCACTTGGCTAGAAGCAAACAATTCATTAATTTCTTGGCTGGGAAGGACTTGTAATAATGATGGTTCGAGAATGTATACAACACGGAAGCTTAAAAAATACATTTCCTTCAAATTCCCGCCACTCATCTCGCTCTCTCTTCCCGTGAGCTTATATCGCTGTCCAGCTTACTGTGGAGGGCATGGAGATGCTATACTTTGGCCACCTCATGGAGGAAGCTTCTGTGTGTGGGTGTCTCTGCTGTTCGGAGATGATATCAACATGGTGCCCAATCTCTTTTTTTATGTCCCATTTACCTAAGGCTGAGAAATAGAAGTTGGCCTCCCCTTGATTTTTTCTATCAACCTCTCTCTCATTTTTTTCATGCTCAACTCCATCCCAACTCCATCTCTCTCTCTCTCTCTCTCTCGTTTCAACTTATATACATCGTTCGAGAGGATTCCAAAAAATTGAAATAGAAAATGCTCCGCCTCAATTCCATTCGTTTCCGTTGACTGAACAGACAGACAGGGGTCTTATCTTGAGGGTGAATTCCTCGGCCCCTCTACTCCATAACAATGAGCATTTGGATGGGGGCGGAGGAAATTTCCCTCAATATGATTCCAAATAGCCAGCTACAGCTGGGGTCGCGGATATAAAGTAACGGCGAGCTGTACGTTTTGGAGGTCCGACGGAGCCGTGTTTCCAATTTTTCACGGGTTTCCTTCACACTTGAGGGAACTTTGCGCCCTGACGGGGAAATGTCATACAGGGGTTTACGCACGGTATCCCTCATCCTGAAATTGTTTCCTCTCCTCCACACATTCCTGCTTTGTCGCCCAACAAGGTGAACTACCACGGTACTACTGCCACACGGCATCCTCGCCGCCTGCCAATCCGTTCCCGCTGCTATGACAGTGTAAGGAGATAAGACTCTGCTAAAGTACAGTGTATGGGCACGAAAGACGAAAAAAAACATTCATCATCTTCCTGTCTTTGATCCGGAAAGCATTTGCAGTTGTCTCTGAGAAATACCCTGAGGTGCCATGGGAGGCTGAGTGTTGGTTCATGTGTGGGTTTGAGAACGTCAGGATTTGCCAACACTTATGATTCCATGGGCACTATACTATATTCAGTTTATGGCGAACTGGGGCGTGGGTAGTGTTTATTCCGAGCCGAAGTTTTTCCCATTTAAAAATTTGACGTCAGGTGCCGGAACTGACAAATCGAACTTGGAGCATGCAAGCTGTTGATGGTGACTGATGGTCTTAAGAGGGGATGCCACCAGAGTTAATACCTCAGAAGCCAGTGTCAGAGGATGTGTTGATTCGCTGGGATTAGCATGGAGTGACGTGTGATGGAATTAGGCTACACGCTTGGCTTGAAAATCCGCGTGTGCGAGCGGTATTCTGTGTCTTACTACACCCCGCTCTCTGTTCCCTCTCTGATAAGGTTTGATGGAAAGTTTTATATACAAGGGGAAAGTTTACCAATGATTTGCCATCGTTACTGTGGGCTGGCCGGTTTAGCCCTATTAGAACACAATGGGGTGAGGCCGGTGGTACAGTAGCTTGAACGGATGACATGCGGAGTGAGTTGAGAATGGGAGGTAATTCTACCCTAGTATATTACATAGCTTTATGCCGCCCCCACTTTGTTAGCCATCCCCAGATAGAAATTAGTTAGTAATCTATGACGTATTCAACAAAACGTATACCTCAAGTCATAGAAGGGGAGGGGATATGGGAAGTTGGGCCGTGCGTAGCGCCTCTCAATTCTAATCCCTGATTAAATGGCGCACATTCTACATTTTTCATCTACTTCATGCACCTCGCCCCCCATCACGACCTGATTAAATTGATCATAAGGATTAGCATTTGAGAAGGCGAAATGTGGGAGAGTGAGTGGGATTGAGTTTTCCCTGATTTTTTATGGAAATCCCATGAAATGTGTGGAGTGCACGAGATTTCTTTCAGAGTTTTACCGATTAGGCCATCAGGTAATTCGTTTTACTACTCCAGTTTTGGCATTGGTTTGATGCACCATTAGGTCGATTACTCAAAATTTTCCTCCGTGAATCACATTACAGCATATGGTATTTTGAGCATCTTTGAGATCCCGCTGTTCCCTTACCAACCACAACCACCAAACACACAAAGACTAGGTATCATGATTGCGAATGATGAGAAGCAAATCCTTTGTCTTAAACAATTATCCTGTCATTGGTTTTAGTTTAGTTAAGAGTCTGAGGTAGATTTGACAGCACGGAGGCAGTCTCGTTCCTTGCTCCAGTGCCCGCTGAGCTATTTTGAAAGAGAGATGACACGAATTGGAAGTGCTACTTAAATTGGCCGCCTGCTTCCATTTCTAAAGACAGTCACACAACCGTAAAAAAGCAGATGGGGCAAATGGTGAAAGTCAGCTTCTGAAGTTCCGTGTTCCGTGCTGAGGCGGGATACTATTTAGAAAGTGGTTGTGGTAACTTTTACTGCACAAGATTACACGTAAGATTCATTGTACGTTATAGACATGCGGCTCAGCACCGACGGACTTGGAGACGTGCAAGCCTCTGGAAACGGCATACACGAGCCGCACCGTGTACCTAAAAGCCACCGAAGAGATTCTCACCAAGGGTGAATACGTATCCTGCATATGCCCAGAAGGTCATAGCTACGCCTCCGGTGGCCATCGCTTCGACGATTTGGATGAAGAAACGGAATCAATGGAATTCAGTTACATCTGTGCTCCCGTAAGTCTTTGTAAAATCTGTTATTTTAACTTCCCTCTCCCGCCCCAGGTTATTACTGCCATATATAAGAAGAGTGCGCTCGGGAATCCTCTCGTAAAATTAGATCGAGTCTAGACGGATGCGTTACACCCCACCCCCCCATGGAAGTGTAGGCAGGAATCATAACAGTGGAGCGGCGGAAGGCGACGAGGTTGAGACTCTGTCCCGGACGCTGAACTCACTGTGAGGTGGAGTCGAGGGGGTCTGGCTCTTTTATTAGTCAACATTCAGTATTACATGCCCAGTAGTTGACAAACTCGAGGATTACATGCAGGACCTTTTCAAATCTATATAGCCTCCGAATATTCAGATACAGAGAATAATCCAGTTGAAATCCAAAGTCCTCTAAATAGTTTTAAGTGAGCAAAGTCTCAGTCCCTGATGGTCCCCACGATAAAGTTATTACGAGGGATATCTGCGAAATTTTGCAGGGTTGAACACTATGGGGGATCCCCTAAAAAGTGTTGTGAGGTGGAATCCGTGCTTCGGAAAATGGATCCCCCACCCTCTGCCCCACAATTAATCTACTTTGACTAGAATCCAATTAAAGAGCTTAGTAGAACAGTTGTTATCTCGTGGGAGTGAAGGAGGGACTCTCTCGCTTAACATCCAAGACCTCGGTCTGGGTCTACATTGCACGTTTGCCAAAGAAGGGGTGCTGCCACTACCGGGCTCCAACCACTTCTTGCAAGAAAGCTCACTCTCACGAGGAACACCCACGGATTGATATCGAGATATTCAAATGGCATGTGTACCATCGTTTTCAGCGCTGTTTGAAACGTAGGACAGTATGAAATTTCCGTGCGCCCATGCTCGATTTACCCATGAAAAAAAAATAAATTACAAATAATTTTCACAAAGCCCGAAATGGACATTTTCTTATGGGATTTAGCATGCAAAGTTTTTTTCTCCCAAGTTAGCAGTACATGATTGCAAAACACTAAAAATTGCAGGAATGCTTCGAAATAACCTTCCTGGCTTAAATTTTAACACCAATAATAGTTATTGGCAATTTAGAATTTTTCACACTTTTCCTAACTAAACGAGGTCCTGCCAATGCGAAAGTTTTGCATTACATTGAAAATAATTGTGAATTATGAACTGGGCTATAGTTCACTTTATAGAGGTTATTTTGAAGTATTGGTGCAATTTCTAGTTTTTTGCAGCCATATATTGCGTAACCGCAGTGAAGAAAACTTTTAATGATTTTTGAAAATATTGCAAAGGAGGAGACAACAAATTTCCATGCTAAATCCGATAAGAAAATGTCCATTTCGGATTTCGTAAACATTGTTTGTAATTTAATTTTTATCACGGGTAAATCGCGCTGGGCGCACGGAAGTTTGATACTTTCCTTCGTTTCAAACAGCGGTGAAAACGTTGGTGCACATGCCATTTGAATATCTCGATATCAGTCCGTGGGTGTTCCTCGTCAGTGCCTCGTGCTTACTACTTCTATACTACTAATAATCCAAACAAATGACGTGGCCCTAGTAACGTGTGAGGGTTATAACCAAAATATTCATCTCATAAACTTTAATGCCGCACTCTGGTGAGGCGGCAGAGGCGGTGGTGGTGAAGTAGCTCAGCTCTGCGGGTCCCAGGGTTCCAGTCCAATTCGAGTTGTGACGTTGAGCGGAAACGGTGGAGGATGACGTGGATGTTGAGAAGGGAATAAGAAATTTACATATGTATATTATGTATAAGACAACTACAGTGCTAACTTTCTACTTTCCAGCTACCAATTTGCCAACCTGGTGATCCGTGCAAGGCAATCAGCATCAAGGGCTCCCACTTTTTGGTAAATCGCAAGTGTCAATGTCCAGGGAATGAGCGATGTCCAACGCTGGGCCACGAGGAAGTGGAGTCCACTCCATTCGGCAAGGGTCATTACCAACTCGTCCGCTGCCAACACTGAGAATCACTTTCTTCGCACATCATTACCAGCCCTTAAAGCCTCGGTCAGGGAATTTGAGCGTTCTGATTGCGTCATACGTGTTACGTATCTCATAGCGTACAAGGATTGTGCTACATTACTACTACTACTGCTATATATGGATATAGCCACGTGTTCCTTTGGGTTTCCTCCGCTACTGGGTTAAGTAGGCTGATATCTATATGTAAATGAACGTGTAGAGATATCACTATTAATATGATAACTATTATTATTATTATTATTATTATTATTATTATTATTATTATTATTATTGGGTCTCCTACTCCTCCTTCCTGTTCCTCCCAGGTCCACCTCTCGTAATCATAGATGGGTGGGATTAGGGAAGGGGTAAAGTGATTTTTTAGTAGCAAATTGTGCTAGTTTTCCTTTCTAACATATTATAATACAGAGATACTTAAATAGCAGTAAAAATGTTGAATTTTGTGGGCATGATATGTGGATTGCATTGTGAATATTAAAAAATAGCGCTATGTGGACGTGAGTGGATATTTTCCCTGTACCGCGGACCCGTCGAGATCGAGACCAGTAGGAGGGGCATCTGGCTAGATGGAATGAGTGGCGATCATTGTTATGTGTAATTTTGGACAGCTGACTGCAATATGCATATAGCTATTGGTGGGAAATTCTCCGTTGTATAAACATCGTAGCTATAAGTATACACAAGTTAAATTTGATACACCGGCCCTTTCTCAGACGAACTTCTGGGGATTCGGAGCTCATGCTAGACGGGTATCCACACGAAACATTCAAACATATACTTGCGTAGTCACCCATGGTATTTCTCCCAGTTTCAGTCGTGGGAGTTCGTCAAAATTTTCTTCAGAACAGGCAGCATTTAAATACTGAATACTCCGTAAATGGGATACGAGGAATGGAATATGAAATGCTATAGGAAGACTAGAGATTTCTCTTCATTTTCCTCGTCATAGTATGCGTCTCAGCATTTGGTAACATGATGGGAACTTAAGAGTGAGTTTTTTTCAGTGTGCAGGCATTTATTTTTGGCTAGTATAGCATCAACGAATGTGTCGTAACTTTTACACGGAGCATTTTTGGGAAATATAGGGGTGAACTCGCCAGGTGTGCTGTGCTCGTTTGCACCAAGTCTTAGCCGCATATTTGCAGCGCCATCACTCCTTGCGTATAATTTGGGCCCGAAATAAAAACCGTGAGTGCAGGAGAGGAAGAATTTAAGATTTAAAAGCACGGCGTGGGGAGGAAACTGGTTTGGTAAGTGTACTGATTCAGTAAAATATCCCGTGCAGCCTTTTCCTCTCTTATTTCCTCATCCATCATTCCATGCCATTGGGAAGAAGAGGAGACTTAGGGGCTCCATTTGGCTAGAAAAAGGGTTTCACTGTGCGCTCATTTACGACGATGGTAGATATGGAAATGTCATGAAAGTGTGCCCACCTAATGACTGCTGCTTCTCTGTGGCGGAAATCTGAGCCCTGCTTCGGAGGGTAGCTGATGTGGACTCTTATGGTATGTGCTATTAAAAGAAATTCTCGTTTTCCAAGGAAACAGGACAATAGTGGACGGGGTCAGGATTACGAATATGCACTCTGAGTACTCGAAGGTCAACCTTTGCCATTTTGTCAGTCACAGATCCGAGGGAAGCACAAAGGGTTTTCGCCACCTCCGCGTCGTGACTTAGGTTGAGATCCACTGCCCTGAACATGTGCGAGCCCAACACGTAAATTTCGTACATGTACACATAACACATTTTCTTAACTGTTATACTGTAATGGAGGAACGAGCACCAGCTTGAATTTAGAAAGAGCATAGATTCCACATCCATGTCCGCCTACGTAATAATTAGACATATTTGCTCTACAGCATGTATAGAGTTGAAATATTAAATATGGTGATTCAATATATAAATGTAAATATGAAAACTAATACAAATTAAACTCCATATTTAAGGACAGTGGCGGTCGGTCAAAGTCGTTGTAATGTAATTTGGTGTAAACACTGTGCTCCTCGTTGGTAATCAATCCGGGAACCCCAGAGTATGGCAATGTCAATATTAGGATACAAAATTAGATGACTCTGTGCGAAACCCTCTTATTCTAACTCTGTGTGTCGCTAATAAAATAATCATTGCACGCATGATAATGATAATTGTAATAAACTCGGTCCTATCACTGAGACCCGAAAGCATTTTTCCTTCCGACTCCAGATGCCATACTTTTCGTTCCTATTGTCTCACTCGAGACTCTTTTGACAAGGCTCGGGCAAAACACCCGGACTGAGAGCGTGACTTTCGCCCTCATCTTGGTTGACTGAATGAGGGGCTCTGAATAGACGCTGTGAGGGTGAGTGTTAACAAACGCTACCGTGTTTTTCACTCCGGATGTTATGAATGAGCGAAATGAGTACCCTTTAATTTAGTGTGACAGAGGTTATTACGGTGATATAACCATGCATGTAATCCTAGAGGATGTATTACCATCTCACATATGGCATTCATACGCGTAACCATGATGATTTGCGTGGGATGGTTCTTTCCTCTCACCTCTCTGTGTCCCACTTTTACAATCCAATTTGACTTCATGCGGTTGACCGACTTTAGTACATAAGCCTGGAGAAGGTGTGTGCTAACTACAACAGGATGGGCCCGAGCGACGTCTCAGTATTCATCATCATTCCTGCCTTATATTGAATCATCTAACACTGGAAGTGGGAATATTGCGGAGGCAAGCAAGCGAATGATTATGCTGTCCTCCGTCACGTTATGGATGCAAGCAAGCGAATGATTATGCTAGCATATGTACGTTAATGGATCAAAGTTACAAATACACTGTACGTCCTTACATTCCGCACTTGGCACCTGTCGTCTTCCATTTATTAATTCATTTGAAAATGCGGTTCTACATGACAGAATTTGTTCATCTCAATGCCACATGAAATGAACTAATTTAAGGGAACTATGATCCCTCCAATAGTTATAGGATCTACATAACTCCACACAAAGTTCCAAAAGTTCAGATGGTGCGACGTAGGTGTAGAAGACATTCTGAAGCTTAGAACAAAATTCGCTGATGCAGGATAAAATCAACTCTGTTTTGGGCTCTCAACAAGTGTAGAATAGGTTACTACTACTGAAAAACCCAATTAGTTTTTCTTCCTTCAATGACATAGTATAGTATACATATTTTGAGTGCCTCAAATACTATTATAACCAGTAGTGGAGCCCCTTTGACATGAGTATCGGCACAAGGTAAGGCTCCCGGTTCCGCGAGGTTGCCTACGCAATGGAAGAAGAAGGGGAGAAAAAAAGGGGCATGAGGGTGTTGAAATGGTGTGTTGGGCTGTGGTTTACTGATGGTAAGTTTAACATTTAACTTCAATCAATATCTGTATACGTATGTAGAGTCTATAGATCAATGATTTTGCTACCAATCGGAAGTTAAGGAGTTTTAGGGCTAAACCGGGAACGTTATTGCATTTACATGCCGCACGGCTTCGGTAGAATGTGCAAAAGCTTGTCCATAACGGTATTTCCTCTGGATAAGCTCGACGGTGTCGATGCTATTTGCCACGCCGTGTGACAATGCTCCCATGCTAGTATGGTACTATCCTATGTACATTTGTGTTCGAAAGTTCGAAGCATTGAGCCGACAAACTTACCATTGAACACTAATAAGGGAGTACGTGGTCAGTAAAAAGGACTCTGCGAGCAGAGGAACATTGGATGGTACATGCATAATACACATGAGTACTTAATCCCTTAATCCAAGGACACAATGCTGGTTACGCAGTCAAAAAACCTTAGAGGTGTCCCAACATGATCCGCCAAGTGTGTGCTCCATCTAGAGCCGGAACGGCTTGACGTAGAACAACGTTAACAATGTGCTATACAATGTGTTATAGAATGCGCATTTCAAAAAATTCACTCTTAACAAACCATACTACAAACAATTTATGTTTTCAAAAAAGGGAAATTGTGGAAAAAAATCTTCAAAACATGAAAAGTCAAAATTCACAGTTTCAAAAACGTAATTATAAAAATGGTAATTTACGAAAACATAAAAGTGGGATCCTGAGGTGCATTAAAATCCTTGAGGGAAATTCCATGTTACAACTCTCAGATTTCAGAAACGGCGAAGTCAAGCACACACCCAGGATGTTGGGTTCGACCTTCAGGTAGCTACCAGCAAAAGCGATGAGTACGAATAGAAATTCGATTCAATCGAAGCTGCAGCAAAAGACCTATCAAACCCACTATTGCGCATGTCTTTGAGCAATCTGCTTTAGGAGTTACGGACAGGAAAGTTTCCCGTTTACGATTATGTTAAAATACCATCCCGTAACTCGGGAACTGGGCGTCGGATATGAACAATCATGGTACCGAAAAAAATTCTAAAGTCTCAGCTTTCGATTGCCCTAAAAATTATTGTTCTACATTGAGCCGTTCCGAATCTAGAGCGAGAAAAAACAAGTGACGGGTCATTCTGGGACACCCTGTACGACGTCCATAGTGAAATTGAATTTGTCAATTGTAGTAAACAGTGGCTGACTTCTGCAGGACAACAATAATAATAATAATAACTGCCCTTATATCAATGGATGCATGACTGAATAATATCACTATGGAAGTATTGGGCCCTGTAGACATTGCAAGAGAAATATTCCCCTTCCCTTACTTGCATCGTGCCAAATGGTAAAACGCGCTAAATCCATATGCAAGATGAGCAGAGAGACTCTTCTGCATTACAACTTGAGCAACGGCGTCCTGTGCTGCCGCTTTAAAGTGTAACTTTACAATGGGAAAAATATTCTACTGCCAGCTTTTCTCTACTGTGATATTCGGTACTGGTTCTGCCTACACCTACTTTCTTTTCTCAGGCACGTTATTTGTGAAAGGATTCCAGGAGGGGTAGTGGAGGAAACTTGGTAGAAAATGATAGTAGCGAAGTTAGTCCTGTCCTGTTCCAAAAAGTTGACAGCCAAATCTCACTAATTTGTCTCTTTGTGCCGCGGCATATGCAGCGGCTCGAGACTGTGTTACATCAATTGAAGATGAGCACTATTTCGCGAAACGTGTTGCGCTTGTAGGCGACCACTGGGACGTGGTGCACAGGGAAGGACATTCCACACTGCATTAACCATTCTCTCCACTGTATGCTTAAAATAACTTCCACCTCCTAGTGTTTCTAAAACTCACACTGGCTAGCCACGAACGTGAATCGGATGGACGATAATTATTGTTTTGTTATACTGTGCGGCGAGGCTGCCGCAGTCACTTTACAATAGTAACACAGATATAATGACGCATTCCCACATGCTTGCTTGGGACGCCCCTGTTTAACTAACGGCGTCCAAAGATGGTCGCAGTTCTTACTATACTGAGACACAGTTTGGGATTGTTCACATATATTTTAACAAGATAATCGCCACCCCTCCCCCGACTCTCAAAGATTTTTATTCCTGATCGCAAGCACATTCCCTACCCCTCTCACGTTCTTTATTTTCGTGGAGCTAATTTTTAAAAGTTTCAGCTGACGAACATGGCTTCAGGGATTCCAAAAGATAATGTTATCTGAAGTGACTTGTGACTTCCCCCCTCTCATTTGAGATTTTACTGACCATTTTCGAATCGCTCTCCCTACCCCCTCTGTGATATCGATATATGTGAACATACCCTTCGAGTTAAAGTAGTAATGAGGATAGCACTCTGTATTATTTTAAACAACATCCAGCTATTTTCCTTTCTTGTACGTCAACAGTTGCTACATTCAGGTTATGCAAATACGACGCAAAGGCCAGGGGGACTTAATATTTTTCCTACGGACACACTATTCTAGAGATAGAACTAAAAGGGAACGGAAGCAATTAAAGCCCATTTTATTCATTCAAAAATGAATCAAACGAAGTAAAATTAAGCAGTAAATGTGGTAACTTAAGTAACGGAAGACAAATTGTGACCAAGTAAGTCCTACACTTTCTTTGGTTTCATACATGCATCACGAAAACTTCGCAAAGGGTTTGACAAAGTAAAAACAAAACAAGTGATGCTTGTGTTAAACTAAATCTTAACTATCCACAAATCAGTCTAAAAATAATCAGGTTGGGAACAATCAAAATTCAATAACATGATTAAATTCAAGCAATAATACTGACATACTCCGAAACGCCTCAAGCACCCATCATGATTACTATCCCCCCATTTCCGTGCGGCTGAAGGGTTACCTTTCATGTTCGCTAAAAGAATAAAAGCGCACCGTCATAAGTCATGAAATGACATAACTTCAGCAAACAAAAGTATAAATACAAACGAGATTCATCTCAATAAAGACAATGTAACTCGGACGAACGCGCTACAGCAATCAATGCTAATACTAGTACGTTATCACCGCCTTTATCATCTATCTAGTCTAGTTCTCACAATGTACTCAGCTCATGGGCACTCTCTATACATCTACAATTAATGATCTGCACTTCTTAATGCGTTCCTGCAGCACGAGATAATCTTCTTTGTTCTGCTCATTCTTAGGAGACGTAACGAGGGCGACGGGGTCCAACTTAGGAGACTTAAATGAGCCCTTCAGTTTCCTGGGATCCAAATAGTTTACTCCAATGCTCTGCATCCCCCTCGCAATCTTACCAAGTGGAGCCAAAACAATGTCTTTTTTCGTAGCTACGGGATTTCTGTAAGGATTCTCCCTCAAGGTATTGTCACTGTGAGATCCTTTCATATTGGTAACTGCTCCAAAAATATCCACATCAGAGGTTGACCGGTTTTCAGCTGTACTGTTGGAGGGAGTCCGGCCAAACCGCAAGGAGCCGCCACCTCCAAATGCCGAGGCGAATTTGGACATAACATTTAGTGGTGACTCGCCGATTCTGTTTACGTCGTCCGTTGAGCGGGACATTCTTTTTGGAATACTAACATTTAACTTCCCGGTGACAGACCTGCTGCCAACGCCTGCAGAAGTTGGTAAACTGCTTATGCCACCCTTCAGATTATTCTCTATGACGCAGGGCTCTTCTTCTGTAATCCTAATTTCTGGAGTTACGGGGCGACGCGAACCAAACCCCGGAGAATTAACATGTAAAGAATTAGCAGGGAGGGAATGTCGATGTCCTTGGAGATTCATTTGATTACGAGCAGCAGCAGATGTTGGAGATATGGAATGCTTCGGACTCATTTCATTATCATGGGGTCGTGACTGGTCAAAGTCCAGTGGAATATTTGGTGCAGTTGGCGTAACAGGAGAAGCCAGTCCGTCCATGTGAACAATTAGTTCGTGTGCAGAAAGTAGGGCAGATAGACTAGAAGTGAAGTTATTTTCATGCATGGAAACGATGCCACAACTAGGTAAGACTAGATCTTTCGGAGGAACTAAGAAGTTGCGATAGCCCTCCACAGGAGTTCGAGCACTACACTTAACAGCTTCCTTCTTGTCGAAATCATTTTCGATAACCGGTATGGTGAGATCAATATCGATTTCATCAATGCAAAGAGCCTTCCCTGAAATTTGGTCATCTGATCCAATACCTCCCATGGTCATGTCATCCCCGAGTCCCTGAAAATTTTTAAAGTTATTGTCAAATACCTTCCCGCACTAAAATGTGTAAATTCTATTCAGTCAGAGTTGGTGCCATTGACAAGAAGACTTTAGTAATAAAGTAAATGCGGCCTGGAAATGCCAGACCGCAAAATATTTGCTAAGTGTCGGAAGATAGTTTTCCAGGCTGGAAAACTATATTCTGACATTCTGAAAATATTTTGCTTGCTCCTATGGCGAACCCAAGACATTCACGATCTCTAGTGCTGATGTAACCGACCTCGCTACGCTCAGGAGAATCCTGCATATAGTACGCTAAGTCAGAATGAATAGCTGCCTCACATTACATTCGTTAATGTGGAGGATTGTCCTCTGAGCTTCACATATTTCACATTAGGTACATTAAGTAATGAAAATACCGCGTCATTGTAGTGAAGTACAGGGTGTCGCAAAACTATTTTTAAGATATATTTCCACTTTACAACCCTTCCGCCTCCTGGTAGATCAATGATTTTACCACCGATCGGTAGCCGAGGTTTTGCTATTTGTATTGCTACCATGTTCGCCTAGATCTGCGCACTAGTTCCTTAGATATGCGCGATGCTAAAAATAATACGATTTTTAACATAAACGTAAAGGCGGACTGCTCGTGTCCGTTGGTCATTAACCAGACGGCGCAGAGTCATACGAGATGGCGTTTGGAAGGTCTTTTGCTACCGATTTAACTCATATGTATCAGTTTTTGCATTACCTGAATGCCAAAATCAACGGCTGGCTTACTGAATGCCGTTTAATGCAGTCATCTTGTCTGCCGGTCTAGGAGTTACGGGCACGAACAGTCCACATTTAGGCTAATGTCAAAAATCGTATTATTTTTGTTACGACACATATCTAAGGAAACCAGCGCGCGGATCTAGGCGAACATGGTAGTAAGCAACATAACAAAGCCTCGGCTACCGATCGGTAGTTAAATCATTAATCTACGTGGAGACGATTGGGTTGTAGAGCTAAAACAAATGTGACAAATACTTTTCGTACACCCTGTATATGGGGGTGTCGTATTCTATCGTGAACCCATAGGAGCGAAGGAACAGTGACTACAAGGAGCTAAGCGTACGGATAGGGAACTTGCCAAGATGACAAACCAATAAAACCAGGTGAGCTTTATTAACTGAGTTTGGCTTTTAAGTTACTTGAAATAAATGGAGTCCGTCAAGCTGTCAAACTCGCTCCATCAGTAATCCTTATTAGATGGGTTTCATCTCACAAATTCAATGGATTACCTTATATAAGTAATAATTTGTCAGTGCTGATTGCCGCAAAACTAGCTCACTGTCACAATTATCAAAGTAGAGCTAAAATTAGCTCATAAACTAAGCTCACATGGTATTGCTGATTTGTCATCTTGTCGAGATTTCTAGCAGTAACCACAATACGATTAGCTTCTTGATTGTATTGTAGTGACTTCCAATTTTCTCTTGCCGGTTCACACATCGAGGTGCCGGTACGACACTCCCACATACGTCACGTGGTGAACATTTTATGACAAACTACAACGTCTAATTAATCACTTTCTCCCCCAAAAGTTATCATGCGTCTTAAATAATGTCGGTTCTCTATATACTTTAATACTGAAACGCAGGCTCGCAGAACGTCATGTTAGCAAAATATACCGAGCATTCTTTGCCGTTATCTCCTGCCTTCCCAGAATCTGTCTCCAACGCATCTCCAACGTGACTGTCCGACTGAACCAGACTGAGCAACACAGAATTCCGTCGATGTGATTTCAAAGACTTCTCTGGTGAGCCGTCTGGAATACAAATAAAAACAACAAATAAATCCACTGTAACAGCACGATCTTGATTCAGATACTTCGCATTATTTCAAGACACGATAGATTATACAACTAAAAATACTTACTCTGGCTGGAGGAATGAGAACTATTTTGCCTATCGCTAATATCGTTCTCGTTTCCAAAACTAAAATAGCGGTGGACCCAGGATGTTGCCATTGCGGGAATACGATTACCTCGGGGAGATTCTCGTGGTGGCAGTACGGGTACTTCATTTAGAGCAATTTGCTTTCCTTTAGCATAAACCGCAGCCGCGATAGCCTCTGCGAACATTCTCAAGGATTCTGAGTTTGAGGAACAATAATGACGAAGGAAACGTCAGATAAATTTGTTTACACCCAAGATTTTGCAAAAACACAAATTTGATCAGAGTAACGTACCCAACATTTCCTCAGGATTATGATTCACCGGTATTATCACATTGTTGAAAAATCGCACGTTAGACGAACGAAACTGATGAAAATGCATTTGACTCTTATGCTCGTAATATACACGCACACTCGGTATCCCTTTTGCCGTCGAACTTGACGATTGAAATATGGACCACAAATTCGAAGGTTGATTGACAGGCTCATTCCCGAGCTCAATGCTTTCAATGGCTTTCAACGGTATCTTTTGTGTGTCCGTTAGTGTGTCCAAGTCGCAGTCATACCTTAAAAACGATGTTCATCAAATTAGATACAGTACTACAATTATTCACGAAATACATGGTATTGAAGTTCGAAATCTGCAGGTAATGTAAATGGGTGTAGTAACTATATGCTTACTCGGTAACGTAGTAGTGACTGACAGTTAGGATGAATATTGTATCAATATCCATAGAATCCGGATCGTTTGTCCTAAATAACAAAATGCCACGAAGGCCGATACTTAAGCACGCACACGGCCTCACCAGTCACTATTAACTATTATAATGCAGACTAACTTGGCATTTACGAATCCCCAAGCCCCAAGCGTCACGTCTGCAGCAGGGATAATGCATCTCTTCACATCATCAATAACTTGTTTTATTTGCTCTGCGGTGTTCTCTTTCTCATCACTAATGACTTTCTCTCCATCCAATTCTTCTTCTGTAATATCCGTCCTGACTCCTACACGTCAAGTCAAGAGAAAAGAAACGATAAATTATGGGGAAATAGGAGACTTTACAAAATGCAATAATCTACCCAAAATTATATCAATGGCTGCTTGACGACTGGCATCCTTGAAACGGTTTAAGTAATACCTTGAGAAAACAGAAACTAAGTTATTATAGTTTCACGTGCAACGAAATGGAAGGAATCCACAAATCTCACTCACCTACTCGCAGAATTCATTCCATCCTTCATCATTCCTGCAAGTCTTCTTTCTCCCGTTCTAGTGAAATCACCCTGAGTTTGGACAGAAAAGTATTTTAGGCAAAAGTTTTCAAGTTTAGATATTGTGGATCGACATAGTGCTCATAGGTTCTAGTTCCAACTAGGAATTTACACTACGCATCATTCAGGATAATTCTTTACCTTCAGAGCATTCGTCCCAGCGTATTGCTTACTGATGATATCGCCGTTGTTAGCCCAAAGTGTTTGAAGCTTTACCTTCACACTATTTGGCAGGCCGAAATCAGGGATAAGCAGGCCCAGTTTGCTCAACTGAAGAACAACCATATGCTTTGACAAGTGCGTCTGAAATATTATAAAAACGATTCAGAAAGACAGCCAAACAGGAGTTAATTTAGGCTTTTCTAAACCAGTAAAAAAAATTCATACCTGAACCACATTGGTTCGATCCAAACAGTCAACGCAATTGACCCGACAAACACCTTCTTGACGAAGAACCAAACCATAGGAATCGACCCACGTGTAATTCATGTTCTTGAGTACACCATCTAACTTGTCTACCAGGTTAGCAACATTCTCGAATCTCATGCCACGGCTTGGTAAAACACAAAGGAAAATCCACAGTCCCAAATCAAATTCCCGACCAGTGCTTCAGCAACAGCTTTCTATACATTTAAGTCCTAAGATTTAGAGTTTGTTGGATTTGCATACCACCACTCATGGAAGTCGAAGGAAAAGTAGTTGATGTTTGGAGAATCATATCTGATGACAGCATCAAGGTAGGTATCACCGAGTACTTTCTCCTTTCCACCCTTTTCTACAAGGTTTACTATGGTGACAGGACCATATATTGATTGTTCTTCTTCGAAATGCTTGGAGAAAGCATTCATGGTTTCCTCTAATGCTGAATTTCAAAAAATACATACAAACATTGTCATTAACTTTCGTTTGTACCGCTTCAGTGCATGCGATACTAAAAAATTATACCCAGACAATCACTCGCTTCAAAATCGGGATTACTCCCTCAGAAATCAGCAATACTGTTTCATAATGTAATACAAGAAGCCGTACACGGTAAACGAATCGTATAATTTTAACACCTGTACGATCCTTTGTCGGAGCCTTGCTTCTCTTGCTGAAATTATTTCTTTCTCAATTCGAAAGAAATAATTTCATTTCAATGCTTACAAAAACTATAGATACATTTATATTTCTCTTACTCCGATCAAGCCGAGGTGGAGGTCGATATTTATAACCTGGCTGACTCCAGAAGACAGGAATGGAACCTCGAACTTGGACAAAGGAGATTACATGGCCTTTGAAAATGAGGATCTGTTCAGTCTCAACATAGTTAGCGACCTTTCCATTTTCATCCACGCCGCGGCGGAGATATCGCGTTCCAGCCCGAAATCGACTTCGTCTGGAAATCAAGTATAGCTCTACACCACCCGACACCTATAAAGAATTTAAAAGTATGAAAAGATTAAAGCACAGGTTCCTATTTTATCCTTAGGTTTATCAAAAAGGGATATTTCAGTCTAGACAAACTCTCGCAATGCAATGTCCACACTCAAACGCAGGAAACTTAATATAATCATAACTTAATAACTTAAATAAATCTACCTTAAATCATCCTTGATAAAAAATCCTACAACCCAATCTTCCATACGAGTTTACAATTAAGCTTAATAGGATAGCATGCGCAGTGGAAGGTCCATCAAAAACTTTCGTTCATGTGGAACAAAGAAAATAAAAGTTGGAAAACTATGGCATGGCTAACGGCAGTTAGCTGCTATCAGAGGTTCAATGATCCATTACTTTACCTCCGCTCCCAACATATCAAATTGATTGACATCAACGCGTTCTTGCTGGATAAACCCTTGAATTACAGGCAAAATCCAGCGATCCAACGCGGGGTCCTGGAAAGAAATAAATAGAAAGATTGAAGATGATAAATTATTTTCAAAATAAATAACTAATGATGATAAATACAACTTCAATAATACCTTCGAATTTATTAGATCCTCCATTAAATGAATATTCCAGAAAAATCGTGGGTCTGCCAAATTCCATAGGGGCAATGCGGTATCATTCTCCTGCTTTTGCAGTGCTATGAAGTGACGCTGAACAGTATTTGTTATGTCGTACGAATTGGAATAATAGAAGGAGTCGGCCTCAGTAAACATTTTATGGAACTCATCCAACATCCTCTTCTCAATCTTGTCAATCCTGTAATAAAACAGAAAGCTACATCCCTGCACATTTCCACTAGATTCACTGGTATGCTCCAGGGAAAGCCACTGCATTACATTACCCCTGTTTTTCCTGCCGCTTGCTCATTGACGGAAAATTGAGTAGTTTTGCTGTCCCCGCAGCTGATGACCTGACCTTTTGCAAGGCAGTCGAACTGGCATTGTTCACAGTGTTGACGTTCCCAGAGACCGGTTCTATGGAGGTGAAGGTCTTATTTAACTTTCCGGCCCCCGCCGAATTCTTCCTGTGTGACTTGCTACAAGGCTCCAGTAGTAATTCAGTCTCTGTCTCCAAGGGAACTGTGACAATTGAGCGGATGCAATATAGATCACAGCCTTTTATTTCGCCGACCTTTGAGCGCTTCTGTACGAAGACAAGCCGGGTTTCCGCACCTGAAAATCAGATATGAACATGTCGTATTGTATTTTTACTCTGGTGGTGGTAATAAGTCAAATTAAGTTTGCCCAGACATGCTTAAGCACGAGTAAAGTGGAGCAAATGGCTAGCACTCCAAACAAACAGAAACTTTTTTATGGAAACATAGCTATAGTAGTGCTACATGTAAGCCCAACGTAAATACGAATGTGAATGGAGTGCAACAGTTGAGACAGTGTAATAGAGACAGTATGCATACTTTATGCACCACGTCGTCCGGCGGCTGGAAAATGTAAATGCAGTTACCGTATAACAGAAAGAAAACTGAACAATTTTGACAAAAGTCACGATGATAAGAAATAAGAGAATGATAATCTAGAACTGTATTGCTGTCTAGGGAAAATGCATCACGCAAAAAAAATTATAGTAAGCATATGAAATGAAACAACTCTCCAAGGAACACAAGAAGACGCTAAAAAAACATTCTGCGACGTAATTTTGGTGCTTCCCGTGTGTCAAGTGTGAGACTTAGAATAAGACCTCCTCGTTCAACTTAGTATTCGATGTGCATGCGGCAAAGGGCATGCCGATACGTGATACAGACTGCCTGTTTACATGCACTTCAACTTTATTTCATGTCGTCCACTGCATCCAAGTTGCTTGATTACGAGCTACAGCACTTCCCGAATGCTCAAGAATTCTACCATATCATCATGTGTTGCCGCGGAACGGAAATGATATGGGACGCAGGCTTAAGATGAAATAGCCCAATAGTGCGGTAAAGGGGCTACTATTCTGATTCCAGAAGTATGTGCTTTGAACGAGAGGACCTCTGAACTCCCCTTGCCATCACATATGATAATGAAAATCTGAGAGAGGAAAACTGAACTGCTAAATAATTCAGAAATACCAAGAGATGTGGAGTACACTGAACGAGCGGTATCCGAGAAATGACTTCGGTCCAATGCTTCCCCACGTTACATGAGCAATAAAACCCACTCATTAGAGACAATGGAAATCAATGCACGCAGAATGAGGTATGACATAAGAAATACACCGCCCATTTTCACCAATTTAACCGGCTACATCCGTCACCGCATGGAACCTTCGTTTAACCAACAACACCTCTACGACTAAGACGCTCAGGAAACCACAAACTTACTTTCATTATAGTGGAGCTTCCCAATGAAACCATAGATAGTCCCGAGGCACGTCGCTCCGCACGTACTCATCAAGTCATCGTAATCTGGTAAATTAGCGTGCAACGGTATGAAATAAAATCCTTGATCAGATAAAATCCAATACACCCTGCCGCAAAATCAATTCATAGCTCCTTCCTCAGACAGGGGGGCGTCACTTAATAAAACCTTGGCCGTGGCCTCATATTCATACAATTATTTCATCTTACCTTCAATCCTAGCACTGTACGATCCAGTTTTCCGGTTTATCCATAAACTATGATCCCCGTCCACAACAATGTAATGTGACTCCGACGATAGTAATTCCATCGCTTCAAAATCCACACAGAAAATTAAGTTTGAGCCTACGGTGTGACCATGAGAATCTTCATAAATACATTTACTCCGACGACATCCCGTACATTCCACTCCACAGGAGTCAATAACATTTGGGAAAATTTAATGGATGGAAACTATTCAGGCAATAACAATTAATTTTCATTTTCATTCCACTCAAACTTATTCCTTCCTCCGGCTTATCAAATTCTGTTCATTCATACATTCTCCGTCTACCAACATCCGTAATGCCAGCGATCATACACTACACACTCTGAGCTACACATTAGTTATTATAATTACTTGCATTCGTCCTTCCAATCTAAATTGATCTTAAGATAGCTTGTAAAATATATGCAAAGATATATTTACAAAATATCCTTCGGAATGAATACCTTGGCAAATAATAGAGAAACCCTTGTCCAAATAATTTATTAAATCGTTTTCCACAGACGCAAAGAGAGTTTATTGGTTACCGACGTAAAGAATTCCGTTCTTCCACATACCACTACTGGTTGTTGACCACTATTACGGTTCAAATTAAGTTGTCCATTTAGTTCATAATGTGCCACATTCTAAAGCTAGTAATAATAACTATATATATATATCAACTTGGGCCCTTTAAATAAACCCAGGACCACACTGCCTTGACAGCAGTGACTTCGAGAGGCTTGTGTGCTACTGCACGCCTCCTCTTCCCACCACACTGAATTGCTGAATGATCAATCTGAGCGCAGGGATACGCAACAGAAACAACTGTGCGAGTTTACCAAATGTCTGGTGTACTGTTGACATCTACGCTGCCAGATGTATGTATGTTTTTCCATGTTGAAAGAGGTGGCGAGGGAAGTGGTGGACGGCCGAACGGCAACATGAGAGCCCCCGCTTTATTAGAACCTCCAACTTCCAAAACATTATATATGGTTTATAGTTTATACGAATGAAAGCGTTGCCAGGATAGAGTGAGAGATTTTGCGAATTTACAAGACTGCCAGTTCGTAAAATGAACACAGTAGCATTTGAGTGGGTGAAATTTGAAATAAATTTGGAAAAAATGCTGTGATCAGTGGGTTTGAAAGCAAGTTTTGGTTTTTGGTGCAGTCCAGTGCTTCTAGACACTTGTTCCACATATTGCTATTTTGAGACAGAGTTTCTTTCACCAAATGTTTTAACACGTTGCCATGTACAATCGAATCGAATAAAATCTCTCTAATGACACTTCTGGTCATATGAAGTGGAGACTCAGGAAAAGTTGATCAGGTGGATTTCGGAACGTGGCTTACACTCTGTACTCCCCAGTAAGTATATATTTATTGATAAGAAATTTCACGAATTGTCTAGGTATCTACAGTTCATGCGTGTTGCCGTATTCTTGCACCCGACTTGAGCTACAGTGCTTTGTTAATGGTGAGGGTAACGTAAGAATGAATAGTTGTGAGCACATGCTAGAATCATATGACCGTTATTTTATACACGGACTAAGAATTTTGGTATTTTAGTGTGAAACTCATAGATCATAGATATTGCAGTAGAAGGACAGTTTAAACTCTATGTAAACTTGTGGATCTTATAATTTAAACTTTAATTATAAATAATTTTAATTTCCAGGTGAACTGGTGATATTAGTGCCTGGATAAAATCCTCAGGATGCCGCAGACCCCTGCTGACAAGTTGAAGGCGCTATTTGCCGACCTTGGAAGGCCTACGTTAAGGGGAATCCGCAAATGCCCCAAATGTGGCACGATAAATGGAACTCGGGGAAATTCGTGCAAGAATAAATCCTGTGATGTTGTATTTAGAGATAATGGGTTGAAGAAGAAGGCTTTCACGGATGCTTGCAAAATAGTAGCACCGGAGTATCACTGTGAACAGGTAGTTTCCGAAGGTGTTGATGTTTTGACTATGGTTTTTACTGGAATGTATATTTCAAGTTATGTATGTATTTTATCGTAGACATACTCAGTCAGAGTGCGTGATCGAGGACCGGATTATCGGAATTTTGTCCAAATACCTCTAATCGATGCCCAGCAACCGCCAGTCGTTACCATAGGCGATAATGAAACGGATGTATCTGTAATTCCAATAGCAAAGTGTTTTGTGGGAAGTTGCAGCACCAGAGGTCGTCAAGTGAGTTTTTGAAAGTTAAACTTCTGTAACTGTTATGCAGGACGCGATGGGGTAAATGATTGTTGATTATTTAATTCGTAGTATCCCTGTCCTCATCTCGTTGCTGCACAGAAATGTTTCGCAGATTCACAGCCTTTGCCAATCAAGCATTCCGTTTTACCAAGTTTAAATATTCCTGATGAGAGTAAGGAGGTAAGATTGAACTTGATCGTGTATCCTAATTTGATACAATAGAATAGCTATAGTTAAAAAATACCTCGGTTCTCCGGGGAAAACTCTGTAACAGCTTGACGAATCATGATCATGCCTTAAATAATCCGCCAGGTGATCAATCTTTGCCTCGCTGACAATTGCGACACCCTCGTTCAACGGGTTTCGAGTGCATCATTTGTTGTCAGATGTGACATATCTCCGCGACATCCGCTGGGTCTCCTCCATATTATGTTTTTTAAGCCAACCAAATTCGAAAGCTCGGACAAAAGGTTTCTATGTGCCTGTCGGCCCTATAAGCAGGTCAGTCTCTTTTTGAAAATTATGAAATTCGAACTTAAACCTACAGTTTTTTATGATACCTTATTTCTATTAGTATTTTTTACTTGTCGCTATTTCCTGTTATTCAAATCGGACTAAGAATGTGACTTTTTCCCCGACAGAATCGTGACTCAGATCCCTTAACCAGTAATGCCAACAATGGATTCGAAACTTCCAGCAAATACTGCATGCATTACTATGCATGTATTTGTGCATTTGCAAGCAGCGATGCCCTGGCATCCGAATTTGACTTCGTTTTGTCTCAAGTCACTAATGAATTCACGCGTGAGTTGTAGTATCAATATTGTGTCTGCGTAACTTCAGACGGCTCTCAGTATTATTTCAAAAATTTTTATTTCTAGCCACACTGCTGAGTCAATTACATCTGGTAACACTGCCTGCAAATGGTAGTCGTGATATGGAAAGTTTGGATCCAAATCAAATATCCGTAGAAATTATGAGGGAAAACATATCTCTGTTAGAAAGCATAGCTGCTGCAGACGATGCTTCCCTACCAAATGTAAGTTATCTTTTTTACCTCTCAATAGAAGAATGTTTAAAGTATAAACTCTTGATTTCAATTCATTATTCCTCGAATCCTTGGATTGGTTCACCACAGGTTCAGGGCCTTGAGGGTGTGCTGGCTGACCAAATCATCGTTACGAATGTTGACGATGGCTTTAGTTTAGGAGATGCTGCTTTAGATGATCTAGGAGATGCAGACCAGCAAGTAAGTTATGTGTATAAATTTTGGATACTATTAAGATTTTCCATCTTGCATAAACAAGTACACGGCTCATATGTTCGATTTAGGTTTGCCAAATATTTGCTGGGAACCAAAGTATCCACATTCAAAGTACGTTTGTTCCGACCGACACTACGGATACATTAGTAAATGTAACTATTCCTGCTAAAAGAAGGAAAGAAGATACTGAAAAGGCTATTCAGGAAAATGGGAGCGGAAATGATACTTCCTTAACATCTGCCTCTGCTAATAGTGATAAGCAAGTTGTTCTTGCGAGGAAAAACGTAGCTATTAGGCCAGCTTGCAATAACAATAACACAGGTGTCATGCCACAAATCGCCATCATTGGCACAGTTGCAATCAATACCCCCAACTCTTCGTCTAATCAAGTCGCATCTCCTCCGCCGCCTGAAAATAAGACTCCCGTCCTGGGGTTTGAGGAATGGTTGGCTGGAATTAATGAAAGAATCAACCTATTGATGAATTACCAGCTACCTGGCACACCTGATCCGTTAGTTTACATGGTGTACAACGTAGGTTTTAATGCATTTGGCCTTCAAACTCTCCTTTTACGATAATGTATAATCACGTGTATTCCATTTATCATTCAGGATTTCTTTGAGTGTCTCAAAGAAAGAATCACATCAGGTTCTAAAAAGAAAAGACTACCAAATCATACAGCTATTGTGCAACGGTTGGATGCATCTCCGAAGAAGATATTTACGAAGCATGTGTGGAAAATCACGAATTTGCTGCAGCTCCTTCATATATTTAGTTGTAGTCTGGTAGGTTCCATGAAACTTTTAAGCTTGATGGGCAGTCACCTCCTGAATGTTGTCACCACTGAAATGTTGCAGGTTCCTTTGAAGCCAACCCAGTATTTTATAAAAACGGGAAATAATGTTTATGAAGAATGGATCGGATCTCCGAAGGAAGATGAATCAGGTTCAAAAAACCAACCGATTGCCCCCATACTGCACTCAACTTTCCTCAGAATCGGTATGCCATTAAAAGACGTACATTGAAAACTACATACTCTTTGTGTTTGTCTTTTGTACGTATAATTTGATGAACATATACCTATCGCAGGTAAGTCAGATCCAGTCAAGGAAAAGGATTGGCCATCGTTCGTCATAGAATGGATACCAGATTTACTGCCGGCTTCGAAAATGGGAGAACTGACACTTAAATTCGAGTTTGGTCATCACACACATCGAAAACCAAACTCATAGTATGGAATAAAAGCTAATGTAATTGTCTTCTCATAACCAAAGGTGTGTTTTAAATTATTTCTCGTCTTGGTGTTATAAAAGTAAATTCTATTTGGTGAACTGCTTTACTCGAATATAACTTGCTCTTCCTCGCCACATAAGCAGCAAAATAATGCTTTCGGCAATTGGGGATGAAGCACGAAGCACACCTTTTTTGGCCATATCATTTGTCAATTTTGATTTACGCTGCCGTAATTTAGCCTTCCACAGGTTTATCCACCATGTTTACACAGGAATTATACGTCCAAATTTTCATCCTTGAAGGTTTCCTTCATAGGCAGCATTGTTACGATTGTAGCATCGTCTGCTAGCTGGGAAAACACGTTATATTTTGAAATTCCACTCCTCGGTTCCATGTTCTATTTATAATGCATTTGGAGCCTAGATTTGTTATCATACCGTTCGCAAGCCTAAACCTCTAAAAATATTAAAAGAATTCATGGAATACACATTTTAAATTACACGTTGTAACGTTTTGTATTCTTTCGTTCCCAAAAATGTACACTCAAATTTACAAGGAGGTATGTAAAATTATTTACAAATTTCTAAAACTTCACTATAAAATAGCTAGTCTACGGAGGTTGTGCGGGTGGATTGAAGCGTCCAAACGCGAGAGGCGCGACACTGGTTCATTGATGCGGACACAGCAAACGTACTTTGATGACTATCACACATAAATCAGTCACAGAGTCAAAATATTCAAGAAATTTTCTAGTTGCTTCTTCCCATTCGTATATTTATAAAAAATGTCCAGAGGTTGCAAAATAGAGTACTGAAAATTTTTGAATAAAAGTTGTTCTCGCTTCTGTAGTTTGTATGTAGTTTCACTTAAATGAGAACAGCTCTCGTACAATCCCTATTTCGAATCAAGCCTGTCTTATTCTTATGCTTAAAATAAAATGCAGAAAATTCAAAGATTACATGTCCACGTACATTTGGTCTTGAAAATCCTATACGGTCGGCGCTCAGCGCTTCAACTAAACTTAAACTATGATCTGGCCCATAAAATGCCACATTTGAAAAATCCTATTTTATATTATTAGAAACCATCCGTACCATTATTACAAAGTTGCATACTCAAATTACTCACCGTCTTTTGAGTGAGAACGAAAACACGAATATGCTAACTACAAAGGTGACAAAAGACCCTAGAAATCCTAGCTGTTACATCTGATCCTGAAAAGTAAATGGGTATAAAATAAATTAAATTCGGTCAGATATTTAACCTAAGATTTCTCGTTTGTCACCGTCCCTCACAACCTACACGCATATAGTTGGTTGAGCTTAATAGGTATACAAGTAGGATTTTATATTTATATCATCCACCCCAAATGATTCAGTTTTCCCTGGTCACCCCCTTGGATATACCCCATATATGGTAAAGAAGGTAGAATAAAAGTTGCTTCCACAAATAATAGTTAAATTACTGTAAAACTCTATACTTTCTTACACTGTAACACTTGTCACATGCTCGTATAAGTGTTAACCCGCACAATAACGCCCGATAGTCGAGCGGAAGAGGCTCTTCGCCGTATCCTAAAATTGTACTTAAATACAGCCCGCACTGGAACATGATAACGGGATCACACTGTCACTTTCTTCGTTTTACGAGACCACAAAATAAACTGTTACTCGCGTTGTGTGCGTGTGCGCGGGCCTTGACCAAGGAACTTCCTCAGTCATAGCACAGACGGAAACCTCCCAACATGATCCCATCATTCATGGGTCCTGTCCCCGAAGGTACACCGCCACCACCGCGTCATTATTTTCCTTTTACTTTGACCGGCTAAATCTTGCCACAAGGATGGCTAAAATCCAGAAGACCAAGCTCCAGATGATGGATGACACGAAGCCAGGCCAGACAGCTGGATGCGTGATGCCCCATCCACGTGTCAGCATAGACCGCATGCTCTCACAGGCCAAAGTTTCGGGAAGAACGTAGCTAATGTCACGAAGAAGTTTTGGCATACTTTCAATGGGCCACACCACACCTGGAATACATGCCGGAAATTAGTAAAAAAAAAAACTTGTTTCTTCGACCAACTTGCCTTGTGAGCTGGAGTAATAAATTACCTGAGAGCAGCAAGTTTGGGTAGAAGCTTCCTAATGCAAGCTGAATGGCGTTCCTCTCTTCGCTGCAGACAGTGGAGATTAAGAAGCCTGTGGAGATGAAACGGTCACACATTAAGTCTGTGCAAACCACATTCTCTTTTGCAGCCCCCTCAAAGGTCAACAGACAGCACATGGATGACAAGATCGCTCCTATCTCTCCATTGTTTCTTTCCTCCATTGTGACATGGCATTATGAATGGTTTTTATTGCTCTCCAACTCCTTCTCTTATCTCGGCACTCATCCCTCTGTGCTGTCCATTCGTAATCTTTTTGAAGGTGTAATAAATCAGGGAAGAAGGAACTAGATTTCTCACCAAAAGACATTCCACATGTTCCCTGGAGCAGAGTGATGATGACGGCCCAAACGAGCGGCCCCCTCACCGGCACCTCAAATACTGCGATCATGAAGACCAGGACTAGAGCCGTCTGACCGACCATTACTACGTATTGTGTCACCATGTGTGCCGTGATCACCTCCCCGGTCGTCACCCCAGCCACCAAGGAACGCTCCAACATCCCCTCCTTCTTCTCGGTGATGAAGGCGGAGCCGGTGAGTGCGACAGCCATGAAGAAGATGATACTGAGCACTATGCCCGGAGCCATGAATTCCATGAAGCTTGGATGGTCGTGTCCATAGATCGGCTCATCGAACTGTATAAAACAAAGATAGTTTGGCAAAGTTACTTCACAGTCGCTACCACTGTGGCAATGTTCGTAGGACTGTGGTAGGGGGGCTCACATGCAAAGGCAGATCTCCCAGCACTGGATCTTCCTCGCAGTCACTGAGTAGATTCTTGGAGAATGTTCGGAAGGAATCGAGAAGGATTCTTTGGAGAGAAAATGCGATTTGCTGATCTGTAAGGGCAAAGTATTCACATATAAATAAATAATGGTGCACGACCAGTGCAAGAGTTAAGCGTAACTCTCCGTTTCAATAATGTAACTGTGTCTAAAATTATGGGGACACATGACTGGACTTACTGGACATATCCATTTGAATACGTATCCGGGAGTCATAGAAGCTGCTATTGTCAGCAGTCTTCCCGTTATACTGCCTGTCCACCAGAGCGATGGAGAAATTGTGAGGGAAAGACAGATAAGCCCAGAGGTTCCCGCGCTCAATTTCTTCTATAGCTTCCTCCTCCGTATGGAATGGAACGAGATGAACCGAGTTTTTTGGAACTGCATCCAAGTATCGACAGCTGAGATTGACCGTGGTACAGCCAGCAGGACCACTACAGATTCCGTATCCCTCTACTTCATGATTAATGACCCCCACTCTCATGTCCAGAGGCTCCCGACCGATGGCCAAGCAGAATAAAATGACTTGAATTGCCGGAAGGACGAAAATAAACAGCAAAAATCTGCAATTGACATGGACCTTACATTAGCATGTCCATTCTTCAATGATTATTCTGGGTTAAGCAGTGTAAAAGTTAATTGCAACCTCTCTACTTACCCAATGTTCCGCCACATGCAGATAAAGTTTTTAATAATGAGTGCACGGAGGCGATTGAAGGATTCAAAGACGTTCATTGAACAGCTAGAATTTGAGTAACAATCCACACACTCCTCCGACACACGGTTCATTCGATTGCACACAGGTTCTGGCCTTGTGGTGATCTGACTCAGCTGGAAAGAAACAAGGTTACAAGTTGAAATGTCAATCAGAACACTTCTAGTTCCCACTCTGATCCGATAGAGATGAGGGAGAAGTTAAGCTGCTACCATGTTACCTTATCATCACAACCGAAAAGATGTTCTTTTGATTGGTGGAATGCGAGCCCTATGATGCCGTCCTCTTCCGGCATGACCACAGCTTCGGATGGATGATGTCTATTCTTTTCGTTGCAAACGGCAATTATGCTCAAATCCGGATTATGTTCCGCCAAGTTGTGAGCCGGGGCAAGAGCGGTCACGGTAGTGTTCGTGTTGGTGGAAAGGGTACGGTCATGGCTAGCATTGTTCGTCATCTTATCTTTCATGCACAGTTTGAGGAATACATCTTCTAGTGAAATGCACTGGTGCAGTTTGAGAAGGTTGGCGGGGGAGTCCTCGGCGAGAAGGCGGCCGCTCCTCATGAGTCCGATCTGTGAATATGAATAGAATAGATTTATGTCATGCGGCAGTTGCAATTTCCGTCTTCCTCATTATCATACGCTCCGCCATGAGTACAATAGACAAATTCATTCATTTTCAACTTACAGTATTCGCCTGTCTGGCTTCTTCAATGTAATGAGTTGTGATGATGACTGTAGTTTTGTGCGTGGAAACCATGTTGCACAGGTAGTTCCATATGCTATGAAAGAATTAAATATTTAAGGACTCCTCAGCACATTTCCATACTGTCAAGGTTAGCATACACCAAACCCCTACACGTGCATCCTTACAATCCGACAATTATTTCAGAAGTACTACCACGTTAAGTGTCTAAACCAAGCATACTGCCTTGCGCTGGCTTAAACCAGGTTATACTTCCATAGCATGATCACTATAAGCATACCTCTTTCGTAGAAGGGGATCCACACCAACGGTGGGCTCGTCAAGAATTAAGATCTCGGGATTGTGTAGCAGAGCAACGGCAAAAGACACTCGTCGCTGTTGTCCTCCACTGGAACCAATAATTTTTTCTATTAATACTCTCACCCTAATGCATCCAGGTTCTCCTGGCTTTCGAAGAGTATTTTCACTTTTTCCGAGTCAAAACAATGCTCTAGTCCAGGGGTCAATTGCCTTTAAAAAATTCTTCCTTAAAAAGCTCATAGCATACGGCAATTCACAGTACCGTAATTGAGTTGAAAAAACTCTTTTACGGGAAGCGTGTACCGTGGTTTACCTTCCATGAGCGGTTGAAAAACAATAAACAAACCTACCCCATCAGCATGTAATCTCTATGCTTATACTTCGGCAGAGAGAGCTTAAACCTTACCTTAGGGTCTGGATTTGACGATGAAAGGATGGCAGGTCAAGAAATTTGACGAGAAATATCATTCTCTCCTCAATATGGGACAAGCTCATGCCGTATATTCTTCCAAAGTACTGCATGGCCTCTTGAATTGTGAACTCTCCATACAGGGCGATTTCCTACCGAACATGTTTAATGAACATTCAATATAAAGCTCATGCTAACGGATGAAGTATGTAATATATTGATGACTTTCAGCAAGCCCACCTTTTCCACATAACATTTTCAACCTCTATTTTTGACCAAAATAATCACACCCCTTACTTTCAGCATTGCATTCAGGTGGGTTATTACGCGAGGCAACTAAAAAATAAATTATTCTGAACATCCATCCTACCTGTGGCATGTATCCAACTCGTTTCCCCGGGATCCCGCTCTCACGTGTTCCCGGCCGAGCACCCAGAATCCGAATCTCCCCACGGTCCAGCCGTCGCATGCCCACGGTGCATGCTAATAATGTCGTCTTCCCACAACCGCTGGCGCCCAACAAACTGTAACTAATAAAGTGCCAAAGAAAACCCTCATTAAGACTTGGATCAAAATCGTCCCTCCCGCGGCGCACATCCATCTAACCACCTTCATACTATTTATCGACTCGGATTTCCCCCTGCCGCAGAAATCATAGCCGGGCACATATACACTGTCCATCCTCATCACCCCACGACCCCACCCTCTTGCTGGTCATTTTCATCCTTGTTTCTCCTTAAATAGAGCGGAGGGGAAATTACACGCACGACTCAAAGGTATCCCAGTAGACCTGTCGGCCCTGCCAAATATGTTGAAAGAGAATGACAGGGAAGTGAAATCTGACTAGGTGACAGTGAGATAGTAATAATTATACCATCTCTATTGTTACATCAGCACGTCTGCGGTGCTTCCACAATAACATCTGCTGCAGCAGTAACAACAACAACAACAACAAAGTTTGTATTTTTTCCCCTCCTCTTATACCTCAACTAATTACATAGACATTTGCCGTCGTCGGTAACAAATTATCTTCCGCGCATAATCCGATTAGCCCTGCTCGTTGCAAACAAGTCTTTCCTCCCCACTGACACTTAGCCTTCTACGGGGGACTTTTATTTGTTACCATAAAAAAGATTTCTGTGAACAAATGGACGTATAGAGGATGCGTGCCTGCGCTCTAGCACATAGGCACCTCGGCTCCCTCTGCGTCAGACCAATATAGCTATGACGAGGTAAAGGGCCAACGTTAGTACATGGATTACACAGGATTTCCTAACACCCTCCACCGTATTGCACGGTTGAGACAGGTCAAAAGCATTCAAGAATCTCCATATTGTCATAATCCTTTGTGGGGGAAGGGTAAGACTTAACATTGCGACAAAAAGGGGCTTCGTGCGTTGCACGACGAGGTAAACTCGTAATTTAGTGGATTAAAGTCCTCGTCATTTCGCCTGCAAATGTTCTGGGGATTTACGTTTTCTGCACTATGGGCATGCCCCCTCGCAGTGGACACTGACTTTGATGTTGGGAAACATCTAGCACTTAATTTTGCCCTTTCCTCTTGCTGTATGCATCGGGATCAAGCTCTGCGCACTGTGAAACAGGTGGGAAAATACGTTTCCCAAGTGCGTCTAATTTAAGCCTCTCTGGTGAGATCATCACCCTCACACACTTGTATCTCTCCGATGATCCCCCTGATTGGCAAATGAAGAGTGGATACCTCACATTGTTTTCCACCTATTAACCAATTTAAGTTCATCTAAAACGGATCCTGCGGGGTAAATGCTTAAGCGCTGGGATCTCCCTCAGAGTCTCTGAAACACAGAGTGAAGTCACCTCTCATAATTCCAGAGAATCTCCTCTGAATGAGAAGACACTTGTGAATTATTCCAAATTATAATTGTGACATGAGTCAGGGGCATTGACAATGGAAGATCGAGCAAGGGACTCTAGTCAGAATCAGTGCAACAGTTCTAATCCACGGCAAGGCTTAGGGTCTCTAGCTCTTGCAGTGAACATACGCTCATACGCCGACCTGCATATACACCTGATACAAAGACGGTCAGACAGCCTCACTATTTGGATACCTCAAGTTCCTCCACTTTCGGATTCTGGTGGGGGCAAGGTATAGAGAAGAGGCCCGCATTGTTGCTTATTTTATGTAGGCTACAAGGGGAGAAAGTGGACGCGACGGACTATTGTTCAGAGTTTATTTTTAACATCCGCGATGAACTTTGATTGAAAGTTTCGTGCCTCCGTCGGTACCCTTTGCTCCGTCCAAGTTCCCTCACAAGATAGACAACAATACAGAATTAACAGGGCCAAGAAGTCTACTGAACGGACCGAAAGCATAGGATTTCATCACACCAACGTGTTCAACTGAAAGTACTATTAGCGGCATGGAAGATGGGAAGATGTAGTGTGTGGGAACATTCTCGGCAATGTTTCCTCACTTTCCCAACTGCGGCAATGATTTCTGCGGCAGAATTCGCGGCGGATAATGCTTCCACACATGTATGCTTTTTAACTTACATCGTGCCCTCAGGAACGGTCATGTCCAGGTTCTGGAGTACTGGGGTCGTTCGTTTTCCATGGCCGTATTGTTTCCAAGCTCCTCGAACAAGGACTGCATTCCGGCGAGGCGGGGCAGCTGCCACTAATGTATTGGACGGCTTCGCATCCGTGTTCGCTAAGGGAGGGGACATGGTTTCCCGGATTGGGGCTTCTGGGTCTTCACCAAGGTTATTGTTCACGTACCTGCAAAATAAGGACACAAAATTACTTGAAAAATGACCTTTAAAGACAGGGATGACGGTTATCTTAGGGCAAAGTTCCTGGGAGCTGGAACTCTTAACACGAACAAGGGAAATTCTTTACTTGTGACAGCACGCCGGCTGTACGTTTTTAAAGGAGTATGAGGTATCGGATCGAAAGTCAAACAAGGCTGAACCAAATATGAACATTGCGAATGGACGGTGACACTACCACTTGAACACAAAAATCTCAAATTTTCAACGAAACACTCAGTTCATCTTCACTGAGTTAGAGGTTTAAAAAAACACAACTTTTTATTTAATAAGCAATGGGAATGAAATTGAATGAAATTTCTTTGGGAAAATGACTGGTCGGGTCAAAATCTATGTCTCAACACTTGAGTGGTCGCGAGAAGACTGCACTGGTTGTAGAAGGGCCCGCGGGGACGTTGGAAGAAGACTGGGTCGTATAAATCCCCTTCCACTACATGCCAAGGTTGAGCAGAGTACCCAGACCCACACAAACACCTAACTCACACACTCTCCTGCTCCGAAATCCACTGTTTGTCGCCAAAGGATTCAGGAATGCATGCTAACTAATTTAGAGGTACTACATACTGATGCGACCGCTACGTGGATTCACTCTTGCATCCCTTGCTCTATAGGGACCTGTATAGATCCGGCTCCACATGAGAACTGTACACTTAATGCTCAAGTCCCATTTCCCCCCCCCTCACCTAGTAATGCTACCTGTCCGATAGAGTGGAAACCTTTTCCCTAAAACTTTTTCCTACGACATCCTCCAATCGCATCTGTTTACCAATCTAACCACACTACTGAGGAGGTCGCAGGATTTTTTTTAGCAAACCTCTTGAAGCCTCTTATCGCTTACTTTCCCCACTGACTTCCGTATCACAATCTGAAAATGCAAAATCCAACGGTTTTTACATCACATGACTTTGGTCTAAGCAAAGTATTTTTGGTCCCAACAGGAGAAGGACTGAGAAGACAAACGCGCGTGCAATCCTGCCTACGCATAGGCCGCAGAAAGGGAACAAGTTCAAGAAAATTCATTAGCATTCCAACGGTCAAGTTTACTATCAAATTCAAATGTGCAGACTGGAAACAGGTTTTCCACCGACCAGCTAGACTTGCCACACATATTTGAATATCCATTGACAGTAACAGTGAACTTGAACAGGAGCGAACCTTTCGATCAACGTAATGTCACTCTCTCTCTCTCTCTCACGCACACGCACACAAGCCATGTACACGACCGCCATAGCAAGATAAAACAGGGATGTTACGGCACTAACATGGAAAGTAAAAAGGGCACCGTATATCATTTTTTGTTGGAACAACTCTCATACCTTCTGTCATAAATCCAAGTGCAGTGAGCCAAGCAGTACTCCTAGTGTACTCAGAAACTTGCAAGCGCCACTCCCGGGCAACACGCTGGACGTCGTAACAAAAAGTTTGGTATATAGTCGAGAAGGAGCAAAATCCGCGCGCACATTAGGGAGAACTTTTCTCGCCGATATGAAGCACTTTTGACACTAGTAACTTGAGCTGTGGAGCACAAGTTTGGAAATTATGAACCAGCACAGCACGATGAAGGGGTGTACCAGCTGAGCGCTTAAAACGCCGCTCTGGGAGAAATCAAGGAAATATTCTCGATACAGTCTTTAAGCACTGTCCCAGTTGTACAAGACTAGTTGGAGCCTTAAAATATACGGCTCGAATTATTAGTATTAATAAGAATATTACTGTTATTAGAACTTTTTGCGAAAGTGTGTAATTTTGTCCACTTTTCGCCTGTAAACGCCAGCCTTTCTGTGTGCTTCTCTACTGAAACTATTTTGACCCAGAAAGTTTGATTGCAACCTGCTCTCAAGAGACCAGGCAGAGGTTTATTCAGCACCACCACTCTCGCACAATGCTAATATATATATTGGTAATCTCTTCACCCATGAGGACGGCGGCGTCTGTTATGGTCTGTTCCCAGCCATGCGACGTCAGGGTGCATGAGCTAGGTGGATAAGGTGGGGGTGATGAAGTTTGTGTACGTGTATGTGTGTCTGGGTGTGCGCGAGGTGATTTGAATGAGGGCGCTGGTTCGAAATGTTGATAGGACGACGTTTTGTGAGCGTGTGAGACGACTTAGATCACCGAAACGGTTTTTCTCTGACAAATATTAAGGGAAGGCGGTCGTTGGAAAGACTCCCATTCAAGGTGACGTAACGAGAACCTCGATGGCCCGGTAGAAAAGGTCATCACATCATATATATGTATATACGCCAGGATATCAGTACAGACGACAAGGTAGACCACTTTTCTGAGCACACCGCATTCGCAGATACTCCGTCGTGCCTCACCACAAGTGTTTGGCGATGTAGGAAAAGGAAACTGACCGATCTGTCTAAGGCCAGGAGGAAGTCATCTGACCATGGAAATCAAACACACACGCATAGCTCTACCCCCAACAATCTCTCGAAATGTCATGGTTCGCCCCTACATGCTTGCACACAAACTCATATGGGTCCCTCACGTACTTGATCCATTGGCACTGTACTCTGGGTGAGCACACGCCTGTGCGCCTGTGCCCTACCTATACCTACATAAAGTTCCACCAATAAGCCCCGTAACTAATCAACCATAAAGGGAATAATCATATTTAGTAGCGAAGCCAACAAATTTCCCTGTAGGTGAACACTTGGAGGACCCCTTTGAACCCTTTTACTCCCAATTCAAAATCAGTGGCTTCATACAGGCTCACGATTACGCAATAGGGCTCTAGCACTCAACCTTACTGTGTTACCACTGGACACAGTCACTCACAGTATACATGTCCACGCACGTGGCCATTTTTTCCAAAAAGAGAGAGGAGGGTGGCCACGCAACAGGTTGCACTACGGAGTAAACCAGTCCGTCCGTCACTCATTCAATTCTTCTGTACGGCACTTTGTCACCGCTTGTTTTTAATTCACTGAAGAGCATCACTATGTCATTTGCTATGTATTTTGCTGTGAAAAAAATTTATGGGCCTAAAATATGGCTTGAAGCGCTTTACCATACTGTCATTACTCGTCGAATATTTTTCACACATTAGAATCCCAGGATGGGGTAGCAGAACTCCAGAATTCAATTTACTGTTGCCGACTGATTCAAACTTCCCGCATGCCACTGCTAAAATCGAGTTCTTCTCACGAATTATTACCTATTGTCTTTCTGGTCGGAAGTTACAATGCGCACACTGGTGCACTTTAAATGGCCAATATTGTGCAACGAAGCATTTTTTTCAAATAACTGTAACGAGAATCGAGGTCATTCAAGTTTCTTTTTAAAATCCCTATAAGATCCTTTGGATCCCCGCTGAAATCTCTACGTTTGCTAAAACACATCAAGTCCTATTATTACTGCTGCTCAGCTACCATTATAGTATGAGAGCAAAATGATTTACCGGGTGGTCGAGGCCAGATGCAGTCCTCTGAAAAGGTGTGATTATACAAACACATTGTGTGATGATACAAGTAATTATGATGGATCGATTGGGAATTAATTGCCCATTCTACCATTCATTTCCTGTCTCTTGGATGATGACATTGTCGAGGAGGTATACAGTTGCTTCCAGCACCAGCCAAGGCCCTCATAGATGCATCACCTTCACCCAAGAGAACATGTAAAGAAATTGCTACGAACGACTCTTTTCCGACCCACCCTGGACGGCTTATTACTGCCATCAGAAGAGGCAATCCCTACCATTATAAGAGCTGGGATGGAAGGGGGAAGGACACGCAAGCCGAATTATATGTGGCCTACTCTTTGAGACCGCATCATTGTCGCACAATGAGCATCCAGTAGCCACTCAACCCATACCTACGAAATATTGCTACTAAAAGTGGCTGCAATATTTTCTATTCCACAGTAATATGGCATTATGCACCGGCTTCGCAATGTGACGGAACTTATGTCCTGCGCAACATCTTCTCTCGTGAGTGACAATATGAACCCAACCGTTTACGCAAATTAAACCTGAGCCCTCCGCCTGCGTTGCAGTGTAAAAGTTGAACTACTATGGATGAGTCCAAATGGTTGAGCGCTTCTGTGAGTTTATGCTACGTACTCCACTGGCTTATTACAAAAGTTAGTGGTGGCACAACGTATATTTTAATATACATGCTAATTGAGTGTTCGGGAGACCATCCTTAGCACTGTGCCACCTCTTGAAAAGTATAGCAGTTTTTTGAGGACCCCTTTCGGCTCTTTTTGTAGCAATCTCAACTGACTTACTACAATGTATTACTCTATCTTAACTCAGTCTCGGGTGGGATAGGCCAGGACTACTGATCCATGAAAAAATCAAAACGTTACTATCCGTTTCCATTGGTTCATCATGAGAGTAAACGCTGGATGTGCCCCAACATCGTAACAGCTTTGGTAGTACCTACCTACAAAACGGAAAGGAACCAGTACCCATGGCCTCCGGCCGAAGTACACAGACCGCATTCAGTTATTACTATGAAACTGGCTAAGTCAATTTTCAATGTGCCACCCAATGAGTTATAACTGTAACTGAGCCTTCACACTCGAAGGGAATAGGTCGGCTATCCGGAATCCTCCCGACGAAGGAAGTGTGTAGAAATGTCAAACATCAGGGCTAAGTTCCTACAAATGTCATAAATACTTCGTCTGCACCAACGATATGACCACCCCCCCCCACGCATGATATTTTTGATTCGTATGATTGAGCTGCGGACTGTTACTAATTATAAGTATAAGTCAGTTGCTCGGTATTCAGGGCAAGTGGCGCGGAAAATTCTGATTTGGAATACTCTGTCTCCAGCGGACATTTTATAGCTAACTCACATGGATCAAAGCTTCAAGTAAGTATCCGACTTGATGAATAAAAGCACGCGTTTTTAGAAATATTGAGCTTGTCCAACCATACATCAAAACATGAGGATTCCCTCATTTTGATCCACATCTATAATTGACTGATACTATGGACATTTCCCTTTTAGAAGTTAATTGACAAGGCTCACAGTCACATCATCATGCACGTGTCGCTCAACTCTTACTCTCGGCACTCACTTCATCTCAGGTTGTGAGCGCTATGCCCACCTCACAGTCAGTTTCAACAGGACGAAGCCGATGGCTGCCACCCCTTATTCCACAGTATTAGAGCCCGAACCTCGCCTCGCACGCACATGTACAACTCAAATCCCCAATTCACCTACTAAATCTACTCAGCTTAACTGCATAATAAGGGCATGTAGCCTTGACCCAACGGTTTCGTAGCAGTTGCCCTCTCAAATCCTATTCGAATACTGTGATTAGCATTTAATTTTCACATCTGCATGCTAATTTCCCTAACTCTGACAATTGTTTGTTCTAAACGATGTACCAACATGGGGCGACAGCTTTATGCTCGGCTTATACTTACTGAAGGCTTTCAGCACGACGCTTTCCCAGCAATCCAAGTCCTCAGGATCCTGTACACGCACGCAATTCCAACTCACCACAGAATATTAACTGTAACTACAGCTTTCCACGATACTTCAGGAATCCAAACTTTTGATTTGTACTTTTTGGTACGCTCTTAATTACGTGGTCACGTAGATCAAAAGTGACTAATAGCGTTTGTAATGTCATTCATGTCCTACAATGACCACCGATGCCAGCTCACAAACACCTTTTCTCCAGTTACAGGGAGAGGTGTGCCTCGCCTGTGTCTGGCGTGACGGAAATAATTGACACTGCGGCACAACTTTGGCCGAGCCCTCTGACTGACTAGATGGCAAGGTGCTAACGAGTGCGTAGATAAAAGTTGCTAAATTTGAGTGATTCCGGGTTTACCACACGCTCACTTCACTTTCCAGCATTACGAGCATAGGTAAGTGTTGAGAAAAAAAGAGGGGAAATTCCGCAAGTAATTTTTGGCGATGTCATATACAGACACATTTTTTATGTTCCATATCCAACAGCCAAGACGAAGATCCTACCCATACACACTGCATACATATAGAGATAAGGTCATTCAGAGATCATGATTAATGGAGATGAGACAGCGAGCGATGAAGAGGCCATAGGTGTTGAAAATGTTGCATTAGCGGGGCAAGTTTGTAAATTCTGTAACAGCAGGTTGTACAGTGGAGCTGAGAATTACGGATGATGCATTATAGGGACGCAGAGATCGTTCTTTGTCGTCTTCCTACTGCTTCCCAAGTTCATTTCCAGCAAGCAACGACCTTGTCTCTGACTCTCAGGTGTGCTGCCACTACAGCTGCTGTATCACCCTCTCGAGATGTAATGAAACTGGAAATGATCAGAGGAAGTTATACAGGAATGGTGGAGGTGAATAAGTAAAAAATCTAAACAACTCTCGCTTTCCTTTGATGTGGGGAAGATCAACGCATGATTCTTGTTATGCAATGGGGGTCGCACATTGCTCCGACCGCATGCGTATAATTTGTTCGTACTGAAGAGGATAGTGCGAGTGGTAACAAATTTTAGAGCCACTGCTCACATATAAACTGTGCGAATATTGACATCAGTCTGGTGATCTGATAATAATCAGTGATGCAATAAAGGAGATTAGAATCATGTAACTTTGCACATGCAAGAGTGGGAGTGTCAAGTTATCAAACACCTTGGTGGTGTTGTACTAGATGGGAACACGGAATCAAAACATGAATTCTCCAATCTGTGGAAGCACATGTGGACGTTAATGACCCTGAATTTAAACAACCTTGTGGGTTACAAGCAGCAAACCATTTCCCTCTAAAACACGTCAAGAAAACTTGTTCAATCAATTCCTAACGGTTCTCCCTCTACGCGCCACAATTTTATGCTCGTGCCATGCACTCGCTCTGCGCTCACGCCATAAGTAGTCAAATTGGAAACTCCAATGAGCTCAACTACTCAGATTCCGTGGCCGTAAAGCAGACGCTCCATATCCACATGAATGCATGGTAGTATTCTGTTTACACTTTTTTGTACGTTATTTTTGTCACTAGATCCTACTGCAGCTATCCCGTCTAATCAGATCCCGTCTAACTGACACGAAATGATGATTCTGTTGTTTGTCTGGACTACGCATTTACCCGCACTGGCATTCCTGTGCCCGACCGCTCTTTGTTTAGTGCGATTCCTTACGCGGACAAACATGGCGACGTGACCTGCCTCAGGAAATCCTTATATTATCAAGTTGGCGTCCGTACTAAATGAGCGAGATCTAATGAGTTATTGTACAAGTCATAAGGCACATTACAGACGGGAGATCGCATGATGCGTGTTAAAACTCGGTCAAGTAGTCGAGCATGTGACCGCGGATCACGAGGTGTTTTCGCTTAAAAGCCTTTGCAAATTGACCTTCTTATGTCGTGACTATATTTTCTGCCAAGTGGCAAGTCTAATTAGCGGTAACTCTGGGGCTAATTGCAGACTCAGTTCAACTTTGACAGTGCTCAATCGGGTATGAGAAATCCCGTTTGGGTTGTGTACACGTGAATCCAGCGGATTTCCCTTGACAATATTATTACTTCACTTCCCCTGTTCGTTTCCCATGGGTTGGGACATTTGTTTTGATCAACAAGGGAAGGTTCAGCACTGCATGACGTATGCCCTTCAGCCGTCTCGGGAATTTCGTGTTTCTAGCTCAGTAAATTCCCTTGTTCATGCCAAAGACATTACAGCATTAGATCTTGCGGATGGGTTGAAGACGGAAGATTACAATAAACTACAGAAGAGATGGGTTGAATCTGGATGTTGAATACTATCAGTATCACTTATTAGAAACGTATGTATTTTCATACAGCCGGCATTAGGAGGGAGGATCAAAATGTATGACTTTCTATCATGGTTTTGGAGTGTTCCAACTCCTTCCAGGATTTCTTTTTCTTATACCTGACTACGGGGTTAAGATACCGAATTAGCTTCGAAGGCAATGGATCTGCTTCGATTCCTTCTACTGCTAAAATGCGGTAAATATGGAAATTACTCGCACGCGATTCCCCCATTTACATAATGACCCCTGTTAACGTTCTAGGTACTATTTCTTCGTCCACTTCCAGAAAATTTCAGTCAGCTTTGCAACTGTGAGTCTTAAATTCTGCTGATTTCCGCTGGCACGTATCCTAGACGCTCAGTAGGACTGTATCACATCACGTAGACACCATTCGAGGTTTGTTCACTTTTAATTGGAATCGAATTAGTTCTCAATAAATCAGCTGAGCAGAACAAGAGCCTAATTAAATTAGCCTTGGAACATGAAACGGATCAAAATTCTGAGGAGTAATATAAATTTTATTAAAGGAACAATATTTTGGCTAAGGATACGAGATTGTCGGCATCCTTGGATTTTCAAGAGCAAATATGTACTTTAGAATTGGATGCAAATATTTGCTTTTCTTTGAATGTCAGTCACTGATTGAGAAGTCATCCTTAATAGGATGATAACTCAGGTCGAAAAAAGCATAATTAACGGACAATAACAGCCAAATTAAAAAAAGCTCTTATGGAAAAATAACATTAGCCCTTTAAATTTTTCGTGCGAACGCATGCTTTTTTTTCGGCCTTTCATAATCGTAGGTAATCATGGCATGATATGTGATGGGTCCTGAACTAATTTGAAGATTAGTCACTGCGTTTCACAGCTGATCTCCTCGTAAATTTTCTCACAAATATCCACGGCGATTGAGATAATATCAGCCCCTACACCGGTTTCTCACAACAACAGGTCCCCTTGGTGATGGTTGTCCAACCGTTGTGATGCAAATAGCCAGTTCCTTGTCCTGGCATTACCTTAATACATCAATCGGCCGAATCAATACTTCACATGATCAAAACTATCATTTATTAGATCAAGTCTACTAGCAAATTCCTGGCTTGGTTTGGTTCATGAGAGTGCGGGCCTCCTGATCACTTATAACTACTACGAGTTATGCTCACCCTGTATGACGGGAAGAGACACAAGTAGAGCTTCTTGGAATGCTCTGCCCCTCTGATCCTACTTTGGCCTGAATCACCGGTCGAATTAGGCATGTCGTACGAACAGGAGAGGCGACACATCATCATCATGTATGCCGTCAGCACTTTTTCAGAAACTTACCTCATACATTCAATGCTGAGCGCAATGGAAAGAATGGTTATGGTATTGTGTAAAAGAGAATACCTCCAAATGTCCACTAGAGTTTGGGCCACAGAACCAACAAACCTGAGGGATTTTGTAGTCCAAACTTGAGTGCCATGAGACGTTTGGGTCAAGGATGTTTCCGTTTGTCAGCCATAGCGTGACCCGTTTTTCTGATCCTTATGGAAAAACTCTCTGTTTTCTTTTTTTCCCTAAACTCTCCGTCCACACCAATCCTTTATTTTATAATGCTGCTCCAGTCTGATACAACTACGTCGTCCTTCCGTCACACACCTCTGTGCATTTCGACGAGCTTACAACATATTAACTTTCTTGGGCCGTCTTAAACTTATCTGCAATGAATTCCCTCGATGAAGAGTGAAGGTCCACCAACTAAGTACACAAGCCAATGTGGTGAGGCCGGCCAGTGCAAAAAGTGGGGCAAGCTGCAAATAATGTGCACATATACTTAAATGTATGAGATAGATGTGTGCACAATATTGCAAATAAATTGAGATTGTTAAGTGTTGACCTTTGGTGGAATTGGCACGTTCATCACTTCGATTGCCATTGCACATGTATATGAAGGAATATAGCAGTCCCTCTTCCATGCCAGAAGCAGTGAGCGTCGCGTATTTTTCTCAACTTGACAACCTATACGCGTCAATACTAGGCCACTCGAGCTCATTAATGTACCATATTCTCAAATCACCTTTTTCATAGGAGTCTCAGAAGGCAGGTAAAGAGGCAAATGATTCCTTGTCAGTTGCAACAAGTCTGACACAAATGACTAGTTCCTTAACTGGGCAGGCCAGCATTTCAGGAGTGTTCACAGGTTCCAGAGTAGGGCATCAAAATAAACTTCCGTTAGGCCGTACGGTTGATAATGCTTGTGGGAGTACCCCAAATTTATCGCATCTGTAAGAGGTTAGCGCCAGCCATTCTCTACACTCACGCATTGTGAGACTTCGTTTCAACTGGACATAAATCGGCTAGGAATGCTTGTTCCATTAACTTCACGTATTTTCTGGAAAACTAGGCTAAGCTCATGACACTGCCGCCTGGGACGGTCAGTGCTACGACCAAACTCATCCATAAGACGTCACTTAAAAGTTTGTACACAACATCTGTATGCTACGAAGGTGCGTAACCTCTTGAGACACTGGCGAGCTCAATGTAATATTACCACCGGTCTAAGATGCAGAGGAGCTCACTTGGTGTTTTCGGAGTGCGTATAGGAAAACAAAGGAAACGAAGGATGACTTTGTAATTTGGAAATGTGCTTACAATAGCTCCTTCCTACGCAGATTCCCTAGGGTGCGGTGATAATTTTGAAGCTATATCCTATCCTATACGAATAATAGTGGAGTGTAACAGTAGGAAAGAAGGTAATGGAATGAAGCATTTGGAAAATACTTTATACAGACTACAATTTAGTTATACACCTTATTCTCTTATCCCATCTCATTTCTCTCGTAATGTCAGTCACGGCGTGAGCTCTAAAGTCTCCTCGAGGTCTTGTAGGGCTGAGAGCCAACTCAGTCAGTGCTTTCGCTTTCACAGAAAAAAATTACGGACGACAGTTAAGTTGAAGGAATTGCAAAGAAAAAGTCTTCACTTTTACAAGCTTGTTCCTTTCGTCGCCCGATTTCTTCCTAATCAACAATTGCATAAAGATCTCCCCAAGCTTTTTTCAAAAGACACTGCTAAACACTTACTGTACATTTAGACTGCCTCTACCGAACAGTGAAACAAGCTACAGATGAAGGCGAGACGGTTAGGTACGCAGAAAGTGCAATAGTTTGATTTCGGCACCGAAGATAATAATAAAGTTGGGGATAGTGATGACGATGAGAATAAGAAAGTCGATTCACAATGTTCCTCGTTGATAACAAAAGAATTGTTTGAATTGAAAAAAAACCGTTGTCCATCCATTCAATGTTGTGGTCAGATAATTGAGCGGTTTAACGCTAGTAGTTAGCTTTAGGTCTGCTTCCACGGAGATCACCGCGGTTTCACTTATCATTGGATTCTTAATTATAAGTTCTGACTTTCTGCAGTGTCAACGGGAACTTCTACGTGCCGAAGGGCAGGTGTGTAACATATTGAGTCTGAGCTCGGTTTCCGAAAATTACTCTGATTCTCAGGCCATGAGGTTCTACCTTTCGGGATACAGGGTGTTTCAGAATTACTTCAATTTTCCCCATTATGTGGTGTAATCGTAAAACCATAGATCCGTGACGTCCACGTCGTTGAGGTTAGGAAGACAACGTCTTAAACACCCTGTAGACAGGGGGCTAGGGAGGGTTCGGCGATGATGAAGACGATGAGGATGCGGATCTGATGCTTCTGTGGACTACGTGATCCCATTGCCATCCTCGAGAAATTAGGGTCTGATTTCGAAAAGTGTCGATCGTTGTGAACTGTCCACACGCAACTTTAAAATCAAGACCCCAAGAGCTAATGACATTGTAAGAGACGGTGCTACCTGACTTAGCATCAGCCCTGGTCATAGTTTGTATCAGCTGGAGATGAGAGGTGAGAATTCTTGAATCCTGATCTGGCAATCATGCGACAAAGTCTTTCTGTAACTTTTGTCACCTCGGGTCGTAGTTCTCACAGGGCTACGTGATCGACAGGGTAACTAGTAACACCTATACGTGCGGATAATCAGAACGACTTCCGAGATTACCTCACAAGCTTCAGTACCATGCCTCACTTGTATTTCCCATTATTTTATCAGCATGATGATTCACCTTGTACATTAAAGTAACCTCTTAAAGTACCCTCTAATCAGGATCATCATAATTAATCTTGTCCCTTTTACGATCACTCTGACCAGAGTTTAATTGCCAGTAAACCTACATTGTTCATTCACAGAGTTATTTTGGTAAGAATCAAGATGAGAAATGTCTCAAATTCAAGTCATTGATTCTCCTGCAACAGCCGCTAAGCGATAATCTCGCATGCACTTAAAAAATCCGAGAAATCCTACTACGACTTCATAGGGCAATCATAATGTAGGATTATTGAAGGCTAACGGCCTTTGTCGGGAATCGCAACGGATTCTACGGCCTACTCTCTCTCTCTCTGTCTCTATCTCTGTCTAGTCCCTCTCCCGATGTAGCAAATTATTCTGCACGATTGAATATTTCATGGACACCAAAGGGGGTAGCGGCGGGGAACGCGGAATCATGTGGCATTCCAACATCTGCTGAACGCGGACTCGCCAATGTAGTAAAAAACTCATACTCACCTTCCTACGAGGATGAGACATCATTTTCTGGGCTATGAATGAATGTGACAAATGGACATCGTAACAATTGCCTCTCATGGAAATAGTCTTATGATAATTAGCATTTAGGTACGAGAGCCCTGTACAACTGTATGCCCAATAGCCCCGACAAGCAGTGCCGATGGGGAATACAAGTTATGCACTTTAATAACTTTGTTTGTACGCACCGTGCGGCTACATTTAGCATCCATTCAATTCAGCAAATGTTGTTGTATACGTACACTATTGATAGCATAGAGCTTCTCTGAGAGTATCACACAAGGGGAGGAGGATACCTTGTAAAAGCTTGTGATTTTTGCAGATACACGCAAGCAGTCACACTCAGACACTCTTAGACTTACACACACACACACACACACAAGTTCAGGTACAAATATTCTGACTGATGGGAACACAAATAGACCCACATAAGCACACACACATAATTTTCCAATACATATGCCCACGCACACAAAGTGTATGCTACAGTTGGTTTCGCAAAAGCACGTACATTGTTTTTGGGGTTGTCTAATTAGCACAGGATTCACCCTGAAGCCTGAGGATCCGTGTTTGTACTTGGTGCCACATTGCCACCTATTCAGGATGAAATAATTATACCGTATTTATTTTAATCAAACCTGGATCTCCCACAAAAGCTCTTAAATAAATAATCTCAGTATGCATGGACCCTTTTGTCGCGATGGGAGATTGGACGCCTCCAGTACAGCCACATTTCCCTAGTACAGGGGCATGAGTGATATTCTCAGGAATATCCTTCAGAATATAATCCAACAATCTAATCTCCACCCTGAGTCAATCATACAGTATCCTATACCTATTATATATGTAACAAGTCCAAATCAAGAATCAAGACTGCTGAATAACATTTACCCTATGTTTCATCCCACAATTAAAAACCAATGTGGATATGAATCCTTAGGATTTTGAGGTAAGTCCCTTGCCGGGGATACTCTATGTGGTCATAGTCAATTAGTTCCTTTTACAACCGTATTCATGGCCCTTCGAAGGTTGATGTAAACTCGAACCCGTAAACGACCAAGGTCGCATCCAGTTTTTGTCTCCTACGCTATGTCAGCGTAAAAGACATCCACACGCATTTTAAAAGTACTTCTAATTGCGTGGGGAGTAAACCGATGAAATATTTGCGGGGTATAAACGTAGAAGATATGAGAGGTGATTAATGTAAAAGTGTTTAAACTTGTACTAACCTCACACGTGGGCTATCCGATACCATTTTGTCGTAAATCTATACGGCAATTACGTCGGCTTTCTTCAGGATCGTTGCGTGGTACTGAATGCAAACTCGGCGATTGCAAATCACTGTGACATCCCCGTCACATTTAAACTGTTTGTTCCCGCTTGAATAATTATTGAGAGCCTTCGTACTTTGAAATTAATTTCTACAATAGTTTCAGCACTGCTTGAGTATGAAATGTTAGTGACTGTCGACTGTTGCACCGTTTTCGTTGTAGCTGACACCAAACTTGCCTCATTAATAACTTGGAGTCAGAGCTAGCACAGGAGTTTATATTGAAACCGACAGATTTGTACTGTGTTCTAAATGAGAAGATATCTTATTTGGATGTGCTATCTCTTTCTCCTTTGTCTCCTCCTGGGGAACGGTGTGGAGGGATACTCTCTGGGGGATTGGGTTTAGCTTGGCTGGTGGCCGGCTCTGCTGTTGCGAAGAAAACGTATGTGCTTGCGTGTGCTTGCGCCACCACCTCGTTTTGTATATCGCACACAAATTACTTGTGCTACGTGTTCCATTGATACCATCGTCACCGTGCGAGTCTAGAAGCTACGTGCAAAAACTGGAAGATACCAAGAACAAGATGGCTTGTTAAAATCGTCCCTAAAGTGTCCATATATTCAACTAATGGACATTGGCAGGGGCCTGGATGGGTTAAAATTCCCCATCTTTTAACCCATTACCAGAGGTCGTCAATCAGTACAAACTAGGCCGAGACGATTGCAGTTAATTAACTGAGGGGGTCGTGTTCAAGTGTGAAAATTTTTGCTGTTATTTCTTTGCACATCAGACATTTTAGGTAATTAATAATAAGTCATTTTCATTACCCATAAGCTTTTCCCTTTAATTACCGATTCCCTCGTATTGCCTGCTCCAATCCATCCGACGTTACGGGATGCCAATATTAATTGTCTAAATATAAATTTCTCTTCAATTTCAGTTTTTGTTTTAAATTCAGGAAATACCGATTAGCCAACTAGACCTACATAAAATCCTTCTCACAGTTTCTTCCCGTATTTTCCGGTTCAATGCAAAAAGGTGAATCTGTTTGCAAAATGGCAATCCCATGAAATTACACAGACAAGGACGCTATTAAAATAACAATATTTCGTTCTGGTAGAACTTCATACTGTAGCAGTAGTCAATCCAAGTGAGAAACATACCTGACGACAGGAGGTACACAAGTTCAGCACACAGAGCTTTTTGTTGCACAGCTTTGACGTAGTTATAAGCCTGAAAAAGGTGACTAATGCTCTGACTCTAGACTCTGCGGAACGAAAACAGAGATTTGTGGTGGTGTCAAGTCACATATGGAACGAATTCATGGAAGCTATCCTCCCACATCGGAGTAATAGACGGTTCATTCATAATATTTGGCTTCAATAATTCTGGGTACAAATTTATGAGATTCGTACACACACAGTGCCGCTAGCTGCTTTGTACGAACCATTAATGATGATTTTGTTCACATATTCAGATAACCCCGAGTGACGGTGCAGTAATTAATGCAGATCGCTGGGTCGACTAAATGTCCCAAAACCATCGGTATGCAGCTCTGTGTCTTATACAGTGGTATGGTGTCATCCGGCCAGATGATACATTTTTGTCAAGACCAAGTTCTTACTGTCGGAAGACAGGGTACCCTGTAGACGTCTTGAAAAGTATGTATGAGAGTTAGGAAAATGTGTGGCGCATGACGGATCGTCCAAAATAATTTTCTAGGACAAACCCCATGTTCATGGCTATGGCTCTGAAGAACAATTGGGCGGTTAACATATGATTAGCAACTAATTACCACATGCATACTGTGGAGCGAGAAGGATGAAAATGGTGGACGTAGCAACAACATAAACAAGTGTGAATTGGTATTTCCGTAATCCATCATACTTTCTGGACCAGATCGTACGTGTGGGGAGATTGCCGAGGTGACAAATGAGGCGTCATCATAAATGTCATCACTTTTAAAAAGTACACACGTGACCTTCCTCCAAATGTACTAACTGAGCTGAATGTTTTACCGGATGGGGCATCCCCGCCCGGAATATGCGTGTCCAATGACCAATGGTTTTAGCCATATCTCACAGTGACGTTGCCGCTCAACTGCTAAAGGTTACTGACCAAATGAACTTTCGAAATGATGGGGTGTCCTGAACTGAGTGTTATTTGAGGGGATGAAATTAAGGCGCTGATTATTCTCTACTAATTGCTCTCGACCCATCATTTCCTCCATCACAGCACAGTGGACTTCTAACCGTCCACCACCTCCCTCACCGTAGAGCTCGCATGGGTGACGTTGATGAGCGCGGGGCATTGTCCAAGCGGAACACTGCCACCTTCATCTCACTTCTGTGTAACTTTGAGCGGAGACTCAATAAGTTTCTAGCCCACAGAAGGGAGACTGGGAAATTCTGGCTAAGATTTTTCCAACTAATTGCACACTCAGGAAATGACAGAAGGCAATGTAATTTCGCTTTTAACATATCAGAATGATGTGAACCATTCGATTTTTTCTATGAAATTGATACCTGCTGGAGAATGCGCGTCATGTATTGTGGGATGTAAATTGGATGTATATAGTGGATCATGATCGTGAGAGGTACTTACACGGTTGCCTTCTCTCCTTCGAGTGACGTCGTATTACAGGATGTTTCAGAGCGACGACCTACGCGTCGCCTTTTTATCTTTTGGGTTTTATAACTCGAATTTAACAGCTCGAATCGGATAGGTCCAATCTTTCCAGTTTGCGTACCACACTCGTAGAGTTGCTCCGAAAGTAAAATTAGCTTGAGGCACAACATACACCAGAAACTGCGAAATGGAGTCCAATTGCTGGGTCAAATAAATATAAATGCTTAAGGTTTCCGTCCGCATAAAGTCCCAGCTACAGTCTAAAATTCAGATATTTTTAAAATTAGGTAAACTTTCGTAGACTCATCTCTCAGGTATTACTACAACCAATGATCTGTGATCTGTGATGATTGTAAGATATTTGTACAGAGCAAGGCGAAGACATGATTCCGAAACAACCTGTATATACCTCTGCATTGTAATAGGTTTTACGAATCGTCAAGAGTCCGTATGCCCTCAAGCCTTACCTGTAGCAATGCGTGGACAGGGTTTTACTTGCCCACAGGTGTGCACTGACCTCCGATGATTTATTCTAGCCATCCCTTTCGCAGAAGACTCATGAAAATACCATACTGCCAGGCAGTCAGCTTCCGCAGATACACCACGTAAACACACTTACTGAAGGCTTAGTCTAGGTCCGCAGTAGTTTCATTACAGCGTCAGCAGCAGTGATGCATCACACAAACTCTTCTTAGCTCCCAGGTTGTCTTTTGCATGCATGATGAGTTTGCTTATTAAAAGTTATAATGGCCCATATACATGTTGGAACTTCACCTCTATGCAACTCATCGTTAGTGCGGAATGGTAATGTGAAGCGAGAGACGTTCATCCTCAGCTATGGAATGGCAAAAATACATTTTCCTCATGTAGTACCTCATTCACTGTCCGTGCACTGATCGATGGATTGAATGGGTTAACCCGGAATAACCGATGTGTAATGTGTAGGAGGAATTTTCAGAAGGCGTCCGTGGGACAACCCCCCTCAACGCAATGTCTGACCAACGTGCACACGGATTATAATGAACGTGCGTTTTCACCTGATTCCAGTCGTTTAGCACAACGATTAAGGTGTAAAAAATGTATGATAATTATTAGAGCAATTAGCTGGAAGCTGGAACCCCGCTGCCCTGCAGGCATCTTCCGTATTTTTCCCTCTGGACTCTATAGAGGACGTTTCCTTGTGGTCAAAGATGATTCCCTCTAAAAGTTACACCCGTAGAACAATATTTCCGGAATGATTTTCTGCAGGTGTCACGGCTGTTTACGATTAAGATGATCTGCCTGCCTAGAAGTCCCTCACAAGGTCTAACGTCTGATATTCTGCGAATCACTCAATCGATAGATATACTCACTCTCCTCTCTCCCATAATCTGCATACAAAAGTTGAGATGACTGATTTACTTTATTACGAGTAACGCCTCGTTACCTGGAAAGACTACGGAGGTAGTCCAAAAATGTTATGTCCTGGAGACGCAAAGTTTGTTCTGGACAAAGATAGTGAAAAATCCCATGGAGTAGACGTCGAACAATAGAGCCGCATTCACACTGCACTCCCGCAAGTAAAATTATCTACCTCCGCAACTACCATTCACATTGGTCGCCTCCGCAACTATGCTAGTTGCTGAGGCGGCCAGGATTTGGTTGCGGAAGGAGTTGAACTCGGTTCTACTTTTCTTCCGCAAATATGAACCATTCTATGGTGTTCCAATGATATTTTACCCTCTTAATGGTATTTAATCGGCTCGAAAACAGGAATAGTTACGTGGAAGGTGGAGGCAATTTCATGAACATTATCTTCAAGGTTCAGCTATGCTTCAAGATTTGTTTAGTGTGTTTGGTGGTTGCAAGCTCTTTTTGAAATTACGGATAGCGATAGCGATACCCAAGGTTTTGAAACCAATCTCAGAAGCGTCGACAAGAAAACTTTATTTTTCGAATAGTGCAGGTTTAATTGACACCAAAAGAAGCTGAAGTGACTTCGGCGAACAATCCTCATGAACTTAAGAAGTTGCACACAAAATTCCAAAGCAAAAAGTGAAGTTCAAAATTCAGAAAACTTTTCATTATTTTCATGAAGGACCAATCTGAGCACGAGTACTGCGATGTTTTGGAGGAAATCGTGAAACTTAAATGCTTAAGCCAAGTAGCCTTTCGTGCCAACGACCAAAGCAAGTGCACCGAACTTTATATTGT
>WJFA01000212.1:0-53138 GCA_009870155.1 Pseudobourletiella spinata | reverse complement strand
ATGTGAAAAAATAAAAAAGTAGTTTTTACAAGATTAAAAAAGCTTCTCAACATGAGTTGAATAAAATATGAGCACATTGTAGTTATAAGCAATAATTTTGAAACATAACAAGCATAAAATCTCTCCTCTGTGCAGAAATATCAACTCTATGTTGAATTATTACCTTACTGCGAACGAATTTACGGTTTACTAAATTATAAATTAGGCCTCTACGGAGGACAGGTCAGAGTCACTAATGACTTCACTTGTTCGATAATTACGATGATACTTAAAAGTAATTCCGAAATTTATATAGGGTTTCATAATGTAGAACAATGTACACGAGTTGCTTCTGACGAGGAATGTGCACGGTCTGTAATCGTGGCATTCGAACGGGACTAGTACCATCGCACGCAGCACGCCGCTTTGTCTGTCTGAAACCTAGGAAAGCGCCAAACTTTGTTGGCCATTGCGCGGTTTAGTCCTTCAAAAAATAATAAAAACTGTTTTTCGCGAAATCCAAAACAGAATTTTTTTTATGATAATTAACATGGGACTTTTTAATCTTCCAATAGTCCCCCCATGGTACTTTTTCAGGAAAATCATATTTTGCATAAAACTATTCTTATTAACTTTAAGTGGTTTAGACCTGAGTGACACGAGTACTCGCAAATTTTGGAAACTTTGAAACCAAAAGTTTCCCCTCGACGAGTACTTTCAGAACATGCCAATGGTACCACCCTGTGACCACTGGTACCGGAAACATAGAAAAATATGGAGTTTTTTTATTATTTTTTCTGGGACCATTCTGAACGGATTTTCAAAAGTTGTTTTTTGTTTGAAAGATAATTAAATTGTCTAAAAAGCACATCTTTAGTTTTTCGATTTTCAAAACATTAGTTGTCGAAATTTCAATTTAAAATTTTGAAATCGTCATTTCTCCTACATTTTTTCGAAGTTTGCAAACCTATTGATATCTATTCTAGAAAATTCAATTGCCTTTCATTTGAAACCAAACTTATTAAAATTGGCTCGGCAGTCCCGAAGCAATCTCAAAACAAATATTTCAAGTCTACGAATTCGTCTTTTTCAGTGGTAAAATAATACAGTATTTTACCCCTGAAAAAGCCGAATAAAAATCGATATTTTGGCAAAAACTAGTGATAATGATAATAATAATACTAATGAGTAATTAACAGTAAAAAGTAATATTCATGCAAACTTCAATGCACACATTGTCTCCCAGGACTGAGGCTGGAAATGCTGCAACATCACTCAGTCAATGCAGGCTTTCGATCAACTTGTTTTCGGTTAACTGACGCGTTCGAGAAACATGCTTTCGAGAAACTTTCTGTCGGTAAATTGAAATTTCGATAAAGAGGAATTTCGCGCAACTGTCGACCTTGCTTGGTTCGGTAAACTGGATATGCGGGAAACGGTCGCTTAACTGTCTGTAACCCTACCCTAATGAAGAGGTCAGAATGGAGTATTTCACTTTTCGTTCAGAACAGCTGAAAGAACGCAATGAAACTTATACCTATGTACGCATATCTTCCCACCAGAGGTCAAAAGAAAAGGACCAACAAGCAGTTTTGGTTTCATATACACGATTGAACAAGCGGGTAGGAAATGCAGCAATGAGTGGTTTTAATTGAACTAGGAACAAGTAATAAACAAAAATATTTTTTGTCTCCTTCGCGAGATTATAAGCTTATACTGCGATATGCAATATTACACAACCTTAAGTGGTTTTTGCAAAAAACGAACTGCTAAAATCTGATCGATTTTGGTTTGGGAGAGTCTGTTCACCATTGCTCTCAGTCAGACTCGAATTCGGCAAGCATTAACAACTGGCATCGGTACACCTTACACGCAGAATTTGTTGTTCATATTTCCAGTTTCTTATGCATGTTTGGGCTGTACGAGCTAAAATACAGCATTCGACCGCATGACATCACTATTTAATAGCATGGGCATTCGAATTGGGCTGTTGGACTGGGGCAAACCTGGAAACTTACGGGAGCCAATTGTTAACCGCATTTAGGCTGTTTTCGATGCTCTGTTCACTCAAGAACTGTATAATAAAGAAAATTTGGGGGCTCATTAAATGTAGTGACGGTGGCTCAGAGCTTTTACAAAGTTTTTCGGGATTTGTAGCTGTGGATTTTCCAGCGATAACCATCCGACCTACCGGTAATTTAAAATTTTTGGGTCCAATAATTATTTTCTTCTGTTGATTAATTTAACTATTTCATAGAAGGAGACACGCGAAGAGCGAACCTAAACAAACACAGCATACAGTGTTTTGATTGATCGGCCAACAACCAAACACATAGTAGAACTCGATTCTTAAACTGTGTTGCTTGTAATTTCATTTCAAGCGAAATATGAGCCTAAGATTTTAGGAATTATGAACTAGCGATCGAAATCCCCTAGGGTAGAACAAATATTAGTGAAGTAAGAAATGTGAGGGACACACGTTACGTATTTCTACTGGAAAATTCCAGGGGTTCAGCTAATCTAATTCTTCAGAATTTCAGAAGCTGCAGCTCGCAGGAGTAAACTCACTGGTTAACCAAACTTCGTATTTACCACCTTCACTCATACCTTTAATGAATAAAAATTCCCAGCTATAGAAAACTTTATCAGTGTTATCAGATTGGTACGTATGAAATACATAAATTCTCTACCACACCTCCCTTGTACCCTACAATTGTACAAGAATCCAGCGACACCTTAGATGCCTGCCTGCTCATTAATGCTAAGCTTCAGTCAGTCTAAACCCAAAATGTCTCCTTATTTAGTTAGTTATCTACCTCTTAGTTAACTTCGCGAAAGCCGGGGGAACCAGCGACGGTGTATTCGCATTAAAAGAAAAGAATACGAATATTGAAACAAAAATCGGACGCGAATACTGATACATATTTATTTGATTTATAAAGCAAAAATACTGATACTTAGCGGAGCTAGCAAGGGCATTGGGAAACAATCTCATATAGAAATTGAAATTTCATTGCGAATATTAACTGGATCGACTTTCGTAAGTTTGAGTCTCGGTACTTTTAGCCTTGTAGACATAGTAAAATCACAATGAATTTCTTAAAAGCTGTTAAATAATATTATCTTCCACCTATGCCTTTCGTTCTTCCAATTTTCCAGAATTTTTGAATTACACTAACTAACTAGAACTTACTACAATATTTTAAGACATTCGAATTTGTACATAAACATTCAATATTCGAATTTGGACCAAACAAGCAAATTGAAAAGATTTTACCATTCATTTGCTTCCGATACCCGCGATATGCAGAAGAGATACAGTAAATCATTGTCAGTTACGTTATAATTATTAATTTTATAATATTAGTATTTGTGGATTCGCTCAGTACTCCCGACAATTCTAAGATTTCGTAATCCAAAAAAGGTGAAAGCTTGAAATTTTTTCCTGGCGATTGCGTAAAACAATTAAAATTCTAAATTTCAATTCTAGTTCAAATTTAGGTCAATTTTTAGTACATTAAGCTGTGTGGGTATAATAGAATATAAGGCAACAATAGCGGTAAATTGAGGTATGAAATTACACAGTCTAATCCAGTATAGTTTCACGACGATCTGATTTAAAGGAATAGTACTACGTCAAGGCGTCGTTTCGCGTGCTGTCTGCAGTACTGGTGATGGTGCAAACGCGGAGGAAATTAATTGACATGAAATGTGTGGTTGATGTAGATAATGCATACAGATGCGAGGACATGGGAGCTACATTGTATACCTATAACCTGACTCGGGCTTACGCAGAATGATGATACTGCTAGCCTCTCTGCACGACTGGTGGCACAGCCAGGGTCGGCCTTTGTACTTGAGAATCGTCGAGCATGTGGAGTGCAGAGTAAGTTGCGTGTCGTCGACGAGACTGAGGTGGTTGAAGATGTGTATTGTGGCAGATTCACAGAGAGAATATGGGTCGAGGAGTGAATAAACTTTATGTGCAAAAGAGACTTCCGCACGAGAGTTGAATGTGGTTGAGGGGAAGAGTATTCTCATCCGCCGAGAATGAAAAACATGATAAACGAGACTTGCTGGAATGGACTCGATGAGTTTTCGTACCTGTGTTACGTATCTTGATGATTTGGATTCGTAAATCAGTCGTCTCATTTGACTACATTACATTGCCAACAAGTCCCTGTGGATAAAGACTTGTCCTCTTCAGGTTTTTGCACCCGAAACACTCTGGCAACAATAAGACTTCCAAAGATTACTTACAGAACAAGGGGCTGAGCTGAAACTCTGACACTAGCATCACAGACTAACCAATAGCTAAGGCGTTCGTTGGACAGTAAAACAGCAGACTTGCCCGAAGTCCATATTCATGATTATGATCGTCTGTACATCGCCATTAGGTAATTATGCCTGGTATGAGGATGAGAACGTTCACAACTCACAGTCTAATGCCCAGTGATTCTTATCGCAAACTCACACGTTTATAATAGCTAAACAGCACAAGGTTATTCCTCGAACAAGTGACTTCTTTAGCTAAGCTGTAGCTCTGTCATTCACTTTGCATGGAGCAGGCTACGATGGGCTATCAGCTCAGCTGGAAACGTCACTTCGTCGAGGAATAACTTCATTTCATCCATCTCCGTAGCTCTGTGCCATCATTTCAACAACTCGAGGATCGACAGAGTAAATTTCATCCTCAGGTAGTGAGAGCTACCATGATGGAATCTTTACGACTCAACCTGTAACTCTTACCCTCGATGCAGCCAGAGTCAAGTCAGAAAGCAATCAGGTGAGAGTTTGATGGTCGCAATGAGCTAGTCCGATAAAGTTGTACTTCACTTTTCCTCCAAACGGTATAGTCGTTATAACTACTACACACCATCTATCAAACTGAACGAGTTTGACTGTTCGATCTTGGTATCCATCCATCCCACAAGTATGCATCATTTGTTCTAATTTATAAAATGAAAGGTTTCGTTGACACCCTCTAACCTTACTTTTCAGAACATAAAAACTGTTACACTTTCCAGTGCTTCAATTCCACAATGAAAGCTAACAAATTAAACAATGTATGCCCCTGCAGGAACATGTGTAGGTTCTAGGTTCACAACATTCAGTCAGTCCATTCAGTGCACAAAGCTGGTTACGATGAGGGAAACCCCTTCCGAGTCCTCATCCGCTTTTGCTGGCGCTCCCTCTGAATACGTCTAGATGGTCGTCGATTCGGACGTTCAACTCTAAGCAAGCTCCCTACGGTCATGTGAAAGGTGGACTATAGAGTAAAAATTTATCAATGCATGCCCTTTAATTTTCAATTTGGATCCACTCAAACTTTCCGACTCATCTTGAATTTCCTCTTCACGTCTTCACCCAACGAAAGTCTCAATCTCTGGGGTACTCTCCCTGGTCAGAGGATCCCGGAAGAGGCCTTATCTCACTCACTCACTGTCGGGTTTTGCACAAAGCAGAGATACAATTAGTAGCTGTCTTCGCATCAGCAAAACGAGTGATCTTTTTTCTTTCCCTTTCTCCCTCCTTCCCTCGCACACACACTCTCTCTCTCTCTCTCTCTCTCTCTCTCTCGCACACGCACGCAGGCACATCAACCAAAATGTGAGGTGGGGAAACTGGTGTTTTGAATTGAAAAGAAAGCAAGATCAAGGGAAATAGAAGTCTGAGTGGAGTTTTTTGTTATACTCAGAAGACGGTGTTGGGTCCAAATATGAGGGAAGTGTTGGGTTCGTCTCGTCTCATTCATTGTCTGTCCCGGACGACGGTACTTTTGCACAGTCATACGTGCGGAGAAGACGATTCGAACCTCATGCCGGCCTTCTCCGCTCACAGGCAAGTTAGAAAAAGAGATGCATGCAAGATGATAGTATAGCAGGTAGCCGATGGGGTGTACGGGAAGCTAGGAATGGTTGAGGTAGATCGCACTCTATCACATTAATACACTCACTCTCAACTAATGCACTGTATAACCCATTGAGCTCGCTCTCAGACAGTTTTTTCCCTCCGTTTTTCCTGCCATCCATCCCCCGGGCCGTACAAGGAAGAGACAGGATGAGCCTATTGAAATTTTGTACCTGTAGAAAAATGAGTGGAGAACCGTTTCTTCACTTTTCATGCCTGTCAAAGTTTAGCGATTCACCGCCTGTGTGTCCATATACAAACTATTTTATTATTGTACTCTTGATAAGCTTGTTGGAAAGTAAAGAAGGTGCATATACAGAGAAGTACGTAGGAAAGAAATGCAACCACCGGATCAGTACCGACAGCAGGAAGTAGTTCTCCTCACGTCTCCTTCTACGTACCCGCCCGTGTGTGGTTGTAGTAGTCTAGTATGTAGTTGTAAATAGTAGCGCTCTGATTCAAAGACTGGGCTTAACAGTGCTCGCTCGAGTCTTGTGGCTGTGGCATACTGTTTTTTTTTCTAGTTCCATTGTTGTACTCCTGCGGTCTGTCCTGCAGGAGATTGCTGACTTAGATGTTGTAATAGTAAAGGTAGTGGTGGAAATAGTAGTGAGTAATAGAAAAAGGAGCGAAGGGAAAACATTAATGTAATGGGTGTCTACTCATCTTCCACTTCCTAGAGTGGAGGCTACACACACACACAAACACACACGAGACCATATCATATATATCCGAAAGAATAAACTGCAGGGACCCCTGAATACCTAGGTACCGTAAGCTTCAGGTCAATGCCCGGCGTATCCCTTTCCTATTTACTTGGCCTCTCTTTTCCCTGTGAGCGTGAGTATTGCACAACTTTTCCCTACACTCTAAATGCCCCCTACAACATATACGGTGGTTTGCCCGCACTAACCGTACCATTGTTGATGCGTGCAGAGAAGTTTGTTTGGATAATTCTGAAGGGTGGCCTCAAATGTCTTTGTTCCTTCTTTATTTACTTTGTACACCTTGTCTGAGCCTGTATGCACCTTCCGGCTGGATTCACGGATCAGACATGTAAGAGCTTCATAACCTTAGAAGAAGACAGGACGACCATCGTTACCACCACCACCACCACCCATTTCCCTCTCGCATTCCGGTATAAGGAATCACTTTTCGTGCTCTGGTGATAAAAAATATTCACAGTTATTCAAAGTCAGAATATTACCTCCTCCTTGGCTACTACTACTACTACCCACTCAGTTAGGCTGACCATACTATAACATTATGATTGTTATTGTGCCGACTTCGCTTCAGCACGTTGTGTGTCAGCCGGAGGAGCAGGAACGACAGCAGCGGTTAAAAACCTTCATCTACCGTCTACATCTTGTTCGAAAGGATAGTCACAATTCGTCTTTGTCGGCAATTGGCAGATTTTTTGTCGCACACATACCGTCATCACTGCCCCATTCAAATGGTCTTACGTTTGCGCGTGTGGGATACCGTGCTGAAATGGTATGGAAGGGGATACCAGTGAGTAGACGGAAGTGCTGTCGCCTCTCAGGTCCCGTTAGTCAACTTCATAGAGAAGAAAAGTAATCAATGAAATCACTCTTCCCTGCCCTTTTCACTTCCCAGCCCCAGACACATTCGCATAAGCTACTGGTCATTTAGCGATCATTAGCACCGCCTCACCTTCGTGTTTTCCTTCTGGCGGGACCTGTCCCTAAAGCCGATTTTCTCATTGGATAATGGAGAGGTGGATAATCCGAGGTTGTCTACAAATCTTGCCAATGCATTTACTGTGTAAAGTACGAAGTGGATGAAAATAGTTCCAACAGGGATGAGTTTAGAGTGTCATTTATAGTTTGAAGAAGGACTGCTCTTAGGGAAGGGGAGGAGCGCTTAGGTTAATACGGATGATTTACTGCCATACTATTTGGTCTACCATTATTGTAAGACTACTATTATTGGGCGAATGGTACTGAGCATGCAAGTTTGTCCAGATAAAAACATTACGACAGTGAGCACGAGGTCCCTTACAAATCCCGTGTCCATGATGTAGGCTGACCCTGAAGTGATTGCCCTTGCCACACTATTCCTTGACCCTGGAGCGATCATTATGATCCATTGACAAGTTGCAGAGCTTGTAGTAGTACTAGTAGTAGCAGTGACTTATGCAGTAACCTGAACTTACCTAGACAAGTTAGGAAGGGAAGTGGATATTTTCTTATACCTTGCTCTGTAAGCAGACACATCGCGATGAGATGGCCTATGAAAAGGAATAGGGACAGCAGGTTTAGGATGCGAGTAGAAGAGAGTGTAAATGTGTGTACATTGGTCTTCTTCTGTACATGTTCTCACTTAATTGCGGCTCTGAATAATGCCCACTTTTGCTTTTCAGTCCCACTGACGTATGTATAGCGTGGAGAAGGATACACACCCGCAACTATTTTACGTTCCTCTCTCCTGTCATTATGAGTATAAGACGATTATCCTGTCCACTGTCAGGCCTACCTATCCCGCCTCCGCGTGTGTATCTTGTATGTGTAAGGGCGCCGCAATGTTCGAATTTTAGAATCGGAGCAAAATATTTATTGCTATCGTACGCTTCACTTCCCCTGCACCTAATGAAATCCAGACGGTCGTATAACCTGAGATTTAGATTACAGAATTTTCGTCTATTTATTGCACCATCCAGTCTTTCTCATTTTTTAAAGACACACGCACATGCACATACGGCACATCAATTGGCCCACACTATTTTGTCTCCCTTTTTAAAGGGAGAGAGAAACTTGTGGTTTGTGAGCTTGCTGCCGTGTTCTTTATTTGTGAGCGTGGCGAGAATAAATATATTCGTGTATGAAAATAAACTATGGATATGTGCGCTCATGCGAAGATGCCCGTGGACGGATTTGTATTGCACTGAAGAAGTAGTAGTTTGTATCCAAGTCATTGCCATCCGGTATATCGAGTTTCAGTACGCTGTAATTTTCGTTATTACAAACGCTCCTTCCTCCTTCTGGCCAAACTAATAGCGTCACCAGGTTCGTGTTTCGCCACATATATAGTAATAATAATAACAATAATACGGGACCAGTAGCGTTAACCGGAGGTAACCTATCTGTGGTTTACCCACATGATCGATTTGAACCATCAATATGTGTACGAATACGTGTTCCCCTCCCCTCTTGCCAACTCTCGACAAAGAATGACGGGGTATGCCGCCATCCGGAAAATGTGACTGGGACTCAACTTGTGCTTACAGAGGGAACCCCTTCCTGCGGTTTTAGCAAATTGACCAGGGATTGGCATGATGATTACCCAGATGATGATCTTTTACGCTATGGTAGGATATGCACATGGAGTAACGCTGACTGAGATTGAGCCGAAAGGCCGACTGAAATGGGCCAACTTTTCTCTTTCTTATTATTAAAAACCCAAATTTTTTGGAGCCGTTCACAACAATTGATGGTTAGACAGGGATGTTGGCGGTGGTGGTGCACACGCAAAGTGGGATTAGGTTTGTAGCCTCACATATATGACCCTGTCTGCCGCCCCGAACTAGTACCAGAGCTAGTTCTCACTGCTACTGCATATGGCTTACAGAGCCTCCTCAAAATTACTTCAGCGAGTATATAGTAGATGCAGTAAATTTGGGCACAGAAATAGATTTTCACTTTCACAACCATTGTTTGACAAGAAATGGACTATTACCTCTGTTTCCATACCCAACTTTTTGGACGCCTCGACTTGGTTCGTACTGAAAGAGAGGGGAAGAGAGAGCCGTCCGGAGTGCCTTTGCTCCCACCGCGGACAAGCCCACAGAGTATAATTTATGGAACGGAGGAAACCTTTGTCCTGTAACCTGTGCCCCGTAGCTATGAATATGCTCATACATATGCACACACGCCGAGTCTCAGTCGGGATTACTTACGATATTCCTCCTCTCTCGCAGTTCATGTTCTTTATTGGCAATTCCAATGTGTGTATATGTGTGTGTGCGGTGTGCGTATGTATGTTGGGCGGGGGACGTAAACGAAAAGCTGGTATGGAGTTTCGTGGAGGCATTAAAATTAGACTTCAGTAAAGTTTGAATATTGTGTGAGGACCGGGTACAGGGGCAACATGGCTTTACTCATTAATTAGGCTGCACTGACAAATTCATTCACTCTTGACCCTGTCTGGTGCATCACCATCCATCCATCCACTTGCACTGACTCACTCTTAATGCTCCTGCGTCAAAGTTACTCACAGCAAGTAAGAATGTCATTAAATGAAGTCATAGTTGTATATAAAATGGTCAGTTTAAGGCTGTATTATATGGTCATTTGCATTCCATCCTCACCAATCCTACGTCTTCGGATTTAGTCCAGGGACAACTGTGTAACTTGTCCATACTCATGTCTGGCTTATGCGCGGCCGTCTCTACATTTTTAAAGTGTGTGCTTCAAAGACGGTGCTAAATATGTGCTGGTGAGAAGGTCAGGGTGACTCCAGAAGAAGTTCGATCCCGGGGGTCGTTGTAACAATTTTATCCCGCTTAAATATGCGCATTGCTTCCATGCCGTCCGGTTTTTCTTCCCATTCAAGCGTCACTTGAATGAGCGAGAGGAGTGAGCTAAATGGTGGTAACAGTGCTTGGTAACAGAAGTGATTAAAGCAGACAATCCGGCGGAATGATCTTCGGTATGGATAATTTTGTGCATCAGGGGCCGAATTGAAGTGCTGTCCGAAATGTGTTTGCCTTATGACATGCATATGTGGAAAGATCATAGAAGCACATCATTTATTGAGTCTCAGGGAGGAAGGGGGAGCGAGGACGAGAGAGTCAGATGGATGGAGGGAGGCTAAAAGTCTGAGTGAGTCGGTGTTTGAATGCATTGACGAGAATGGGGAAAGATTAGGAGCCAAGGGTCCCCCCTAGTAAAGCAGAGAGAGGGAGATGATGATGACGGTGAGCCTCCGAGAGATGAATTTGAGTAAAAATCTGGTGTAGCCGGTTCGGTAAAGAATTCCCCCTCGGAACGCACCAGGAGCTATTTATAGTGAATACAAAGAAGCTTGAGAAGAAATAATACAGACAGACAGATGAGATCTGGACTGTGGAGATCCTCTTCATTTTTTATTCATTCTCAAATGGAAGTCGAAAAATATATATGTACATAATGAGGGACTTCTTCTATCCACACGTCATTCTAGTAACAGTGCCAGTTGCTGCCAGGAGATTTTGCGTGGCAATGTTTCGGGTTGAGCTAAATCACTAATAATTATTTTTATGTTCCTGACCCCCATGTAAATCTATATTTTGAGGGTGCACAAGGGGATGAAGTTGAACTGGCACTTGGTCTTCCTTCACATAGTCATAGGAGTTCAGTGAAATCGTTTTTTTCATCTCCCTCACTCCATTGAGGTTTACCTGTTACGCGGGTCGTAAGTTTTTGACGCACTGTACAAATGTAGAGTAATAAACTCTGGGAGAAGTGAATACAGGGAGGATGTTATGTCTGCTATCCTTTTATCGGCAAAATGAGTTTTGAACGGAAAGTAGAAGTGATAGAGGACCGAGGTGTAATGTTCCTTTACTCCTTATATGGTAGAGGTATGGACTACTGTCGTCAAAGTGTCAAGGTACTTTCGTGTTAGAAAGAGGGGAGTCCAGAAATTAGTAGTCCCTTACCGTCTCCGGAATTAACCTCTAAATAGGCGTACCTACGCACACACGCATACTCACACACACACACACACACACACTTTTGGGTGTGTCTTGCCCCAACTCTCAGTGTGTTGACCACCATAATCATCCTCTCTCCTCCGATTGTATATGCACTTCACTGCTGGCTGGAGACAACCTGGTCTGCTCACGCACTCGCATCTGCACATACCAACACACATACACACCTTCGACTTTCAGGTCCATCCTTAGGCAGCACTTGGCTGATCACAGGGAATCATCATAGACATACGAATGGAGGCTCGCGTACTCATATACCTTATATGAATATAGTGACCAGTGTACCAGAATGTGAGCCTTTCCTGAACCCCCATGTTAATCGGTTCTGCGATCTTGAGTACATTACAACCCTAGACAGTAGCTATGCATGAAAATGCGGTGTTTGGGATGAACAAGTGTCGTTCAGTCGTCAATCAACAACTCGGTCCAGCTGAGGAACTAGTAGTCGCCGCAGTATTAGTCGTTGTAGTTAGTGAGGTAAGTTCATGCCCGTACATGTAAGTAGAATGCGAAAAGTTGGACGGCATATGCACGTATATATGTGTGCATCGACACGGCCTGCAGGCGTTCAGCTGCATCAACTTACTCTGTTGATGTTTTTTATGGGCTTCCATACGCAAATCTAGAGAATTTGCTCGTTTGCGAATGACCTCTGTGTGGTCGGCGTGCACGGGTGCATGTGTGTGAGTGAGTACGTGAGCGTAAGAGAATGTGATACTAACGCATCCTTTAGCGCGCTCATTTGTAACTTCGAGAGCTGAGAACCGCCTCCCTCCTTATGCTCCTGGCCTATGCAGATTTCTCCGTTCTGACTGGACAAGCAGACTCGGCTGGCTCAAGGAGCCGCAGCAGCAGGAGCAGGAGCAGCAACAACAACAAGAGGAGCAAGAAAGTCTACTTGAGTTCAAGTCCGACACTATATAATAATTAGTTTCAAAGTGGTTCGCCTGACGCGGTGCAAGCTAATTAATTTATTTGAGGATCCAGCTGTTGAGAAGTGGCCGGTGCTATGGTGGTATTCTTTGTTCCACTGATCCCAAAGTCAATTTCATCATCACTTCGTGAGGTGAAGTTGGGGGTAATTATTCCGAAATTGCACGGATTTTTTACATCTCTGCACTCCAGACGACGGGCCAGGAATGTGGGAAAAGATTTGGGAATTTGGGGAAACCATTATGTTGGAAATGTGTATAAATGTGGATCATTGGTTTGCATAAATACTTCCGGGGATACGCAAGTGTGTGTACCTGCAGGGTATATCCATGCGTGTGAGGATTTAACAAGTGTGAATTGTGGCGGTAAAACGGTCATATGGATAAGTTAATACTGTGTTCCTCGGCAGCTTACCACCACATCAGGACCAAGCCAGAAAAGGTCGTGCCTGTCAGACTTACAGTGGGTAAGGTATATATATACAGATGCAGTATATGGTCTATTGGGTGCGTGTATGTTTATATGTATAAGCCTGAGTATGAAGGCGGATTGCAAGTAATAGAGTGCTGAGTGAGATGCCCACAAGCCTGACGACTGAGGGGATGGATCTCTTGAGCGATGGTTGTGTTTGTGTGTGTGTGTCTCTCTCTCTCTCTCGCTAGCTCTATCAAATAGTATAGGTATGCCGCGGCATATCCTATTTGGCTACAGAGAGGCTCTCTTACCTCAACTTCCCATGGGGGTCTCAACCCTGTTAAGCATATATTTATGCACCTCTCACTATGGTGCTGTGGGACTGTGGTTCTGTGGCTGCTGCTGATGGTGCTTCTATGTGCTGCTGCAAACATCTGACCACTTGAGTGGAGCACGACACGGTGAAAACTAAGGCGCTTTTACTGTCCGGACTTCAGTTTTCCGTGAAACCTCGACGAGCTAGTTCCCCCATCTCTCCTACTACTACTGCTACGGACACAAGCCAGCACACAGACCCTCCCGTATAAATACAAGCGACTCTCACTAGCTGACTTCCAGTGTATGGCTTTCGTCGGGCATCACACACTCCTTCCGGATTTCCCTCTGCTGGCATTCGACTTTGAGAAGAGTAGAACTGACGACGCTGTGAACGACTTGACCCTCTTCATCATCAACATCAACGTCGCCCTCTTCTTCTTCTCCTTGTTCTGACTGCGACCGACGACTTGGGTTACTTGTATACGCGACTCAAAAGCCAATCCCAACGCACACACACATACTCACAGACAGCACCACTGCAAGGCACAATAACAACAGGCCAAGCTTACGGAGCTGAAGACCCCAGAGAGAGAGAGAGAGAGAGAGAGAGAGAGAGAAGAGTTGACCTCCGTTGAACTTGACGACTTTCCTTATATTTTATTCGCCGCATTTTGGCTGTACTCCAGAAAAATGGATCCGAAGACATTGGACCCCACTGGCCTTTATTGACCTTCACATCATTGTTCACTTGTGCCATCCAACCTTCTACCCTTGCGGAGCAAATTCCCTACACGTCGGCATACTCATTCCCTTGTACGTAAACTCTTTCCGGTAAAGAGAGAGGTGTCCTTCTGACTACCGGTCAACCGAGAATCAATCTAAACCGTCAAATTTTTGACCAGCGCATTTTCGCTTCAGTCGTGGAAATCAAAGCCGATCAACGGATCATCATCATCATGGACCCACCGAAGAAGTTGGACCCCACTGGCTTGTATTGAAAAATGCAGGAGCCAAAATCAACATTGTCTGCCTCCACACATCAATTCCTCTATAACTAAATCATTCTGAAAGCCAATCTGCAAGGTTGCGAGTCAAGCTCTAATTTGATTCCTAAAAACGACGCTTGGATCCCACCGAGATACTACATCCTTTGACCGTCATCACTATCATTATCAACATCCCCATCGCTTAAACCCCAGAGGAAGCTTATATACCTACTTATTCCAACACAATGGCCAACTATACCAGTTACAGAGTAACCATGAGCATAAGAACCAACAAAATTTACAGACACACTTTCAAGTAAGTCTCCATTTTTTTCATTTGTAGTTATTAATTTTTCTCACTCCATTATAACAACATACACTACCCAAGTACCCTTTACAGCTTGTAAGTTTCATACGCGATACTAAAGTGCAATAGATTTTATACTCTGTGGATTGAGGCAGCATTTGTACTCTTCCACGACCTGCATAGGCTCCCACACTCCTCGTCCTCAGCATGGCACGTTCAACTTTATGAGGGGTGTTGTGTGAGCATTATTGAGAGGATTGTGATGATGGGCAGATTATTATACTTTAGAACCCACATCATGACTGCATGGTTATGGGGGGCCTGAGCGGTTGCAAATTATTCAGAACATACTGACATTCCGTACGCATACGCTGGAGCAAGGCCTTGGCCGGTGGCACCTGATTTTTTTCCGCCCTTCCTCGCTCCCAGTGAACGCTGACATTTTCTGAGTCCTCCTCTGTGTGCGTATGTGCGTATCTATGTGTTTCACGTTCCACCTGTTCACAACAACTGATCTTGAGCTATTATGGTAAGCTGAAGAGGGAATCAAATTGTGTCATTGGGTTCTTCAAAGGGTTTCACATATGTACGCTCCGCTCTGTGAATGACTCATGACAGGATACAAGGAGGGAAATTACATGGAGGCGATTATCTATTGACTCGTAGACTACTTCCAAGTACGGCACACTTTTCTCGACAGGCTATTTAAATCATGAGTGTGTGGCAAGCGGCAATTACGAACGAGTAATGGTGTTACGCTGCTGTCCTACGTACTGGCTTACTGTCAAGGCGGCAGGGATTGCAACAAGGTTGAATCATATAGCATAAAATTACGGGATGACAGGGAATAGTGAGTATTGACAATGTATACTAGTTATGCCTTCGGTTCTTCTCGTAGATCCTTGAGTCTGTCACAATGTTCGCAGGGTCTACCGGAGGTTTGTTCGGGTTGCACTAGACAAATTTTCAGATTCGTTCATGGCAAACGATGAGACTATACTACACCATTCTAGATATACTGATAATATTAATATTCCTACTTATCACTAACTTGGGCCTCTCTAAAGGTATGAAACGTCCTCATTCAGCGTTAAATCTCGGCGTATGCAATTGGTGATGAGTTTGTGTCCAGCCTCCGACACATACCTGGGAATGCCTTAATACTTTATCCCCACTATATTCCCATGTAAAAATTGCATGTAAATCATCCAAACAGGCTTTTCATACCACTGCTATATGGGATTGAGGAGTTGTTTTTCTTATCAGCTGAGGCCAGCCTAGTTTAGTAAGACACTTATCAATTCCCACATTGGTTGACCCAAAGCACTCATTAAAACTAAAAGTACACTGCTGGAGTGCCAGTGAGAGAGGATCGGAGGAGCTCTCCTCCTGCTTGTTGTCGGCATACACGTGGTTATCCAAATGCTCCGTCTTTGCTCGGCATTGGACTGGAATGATTATTAGTAGGTAGTAATAATGGTAATAACCATAATGGGTAGAGTGGCATGGAACTGGTGCAGGGTAATTCGGCTAATCAATTGGCATGGTGCATTTCATTACTATCGAACCCTCCCCATGTTATATAGCAAATTCGCTCAACATACTGCAGTTATAACTCATCTGAAGTCTACAATTGACTCATCCAATGAGTGGTTGCCGTTGCTTTGGACTGTCCATATCTCAGTGCATGATCATGTGGGAGAGACGTATCGATAGTAAAAATTATGGTCGGCGAAAAAATTGAGCAAATTGAGTGAGTTCCTTGCAAAAATACGATGAGAATCAGGTGGTGCTTCAGGGGATTGAGCGAAGTAAGGTGAACACGGGAATGCAGCAGCGCAAAGTTGGGATATGACTGGGTTGTGAGGAGTAGTGAACGACGCTTCTTCCGGGTTACACCCTTTCCACAGTCACATATGCACAAGTATGTGCGTGCGCGTGTGTTCTTGCATATATGCATATGCGTGTGTATTCATGTAATGTGTATGCATATGTGTGGATGTAGCAGGGGCTTATCGGTGAACTGTCAATATTGGTTGGGAGTAGTGATTGAACCCGACCCCTCGTCGTCACGTTTACTCTTCATTGGAGTGAACCACACGGCCATTGATCATTTTATAAATCATGTATGTGTTTGAGTGTTCATGTGTGTATGTAACCACTAGTAATAATGGGGCTCGTAAAGCCGGTGGGTAATTTTTCTTGATTCATTTCCGTATAGCGAGTGCCAATCGAGCGTGATTAGGCCTTCTAGAGAAAACTGATATTTGACTAATAAGTCTGTAGGAGGATTTTGTCGCCGTATACATTAATTTGTCGCTTATCAGAGCGTATGCTCGATGTAGTGCAGCGGCCGAGACGCTGGGTGAGACAGTGTTCCACATTTTCTCCTATTACGGAAGAGTCATGCAGTGTGTGCGCATTAACTCTTATAGCGCATGCATACAGGGATGCTGATTTGTGTCAGGGCGGCAGTTCCAATATGCATGTTGTGTAACGTGGAGTGAGGTCATTAAAGCACGAGGGATAGAGAGAGAATGACGAGAGTACGGGTATGGGAATTAGTACGATTTTGACTTGTTTCAAAGGATTTTTCACACTTCTGAAGATAGAGTTTCGCTTTGTTGCGAAGCTTGGAAAACTTCAGAGTGGAAAAAAACCGGGTCATTTCATCTGCAAATCTCGTATGTTATCACGGGATGTCCCACCGGTTCGACCAATGCTGTTGGGTAGAGATTTGTGGATATTTAAAATAGGGTGTGATTCAAAATGCACTGACTCATTGTCATTATTTTATTTGCTTTTAATGACATCAATAAATCTTAAGATATTCATTTCGGTCTATACATGATAGCCATGCATCATAATGCGTGATCCTCGATATAATTGAACACAGTTGTTTGTAGATGGGTAGCAGCATTCGGTAAATAATCATGAGGAGCGGATCTTTATGGGATAGCCCAAACGAGAGCGTGGGAACTGCCGTTATTAAACTGAGACAATTTTCCTCAATCTTGCAGACATGGACAATTCCGCTTCGGGACATTATGCCTCTCCCATGTTCTGAATCCATACAGCATATGAGGGCATTGCATATATTTGCCTGCAAACTTGGTTAACCTATTTCCCCCATTAATTTCCCTCAAACTCATCCTGGAAGTTTGTCGGCTCGAATTACCGGATCCTGCAACGTGAGACAATGCCCGTCGTGGGAGAGTGATGAACTGTTGGTTTTTTCTGTCGAGTTTTGCGACAACCTCCGGTCTCATAGCTATTGCACGGAGGACCGGCTGACTCATAGGTGTAGCTCGTGGGTACACCCAAGGTTAAACAATAGGACGCACACGGCACACACATTGCCATTAATGAGTGCTGAGTTCATATTCTGGTCAATAAAGTTTGTCCTGTCAACCATTCCCGTTCAGAATGGGAGTATGTACGAGCGATACAGAGCAGCTGTCTTGTACTTAGTATCTGATGAGCTCAGCCAGCCGATATTAGTGACAGCCGGTGGTGTATAACAAAGACTATGGACAGTCTGTTGAAGAGAAATTGAAACGTTGAAGAGAGAGAGAGAGAGCTGTCACTTTTTTACAGTGCCACTAACTGACTGATCCTCACCCAGCCATGATCGCAACCAAAACGCAATGGTCCACAGCAGCCTCATATGAGTTGTTGCAATGGTAGCTCGGCGACAGCTTGGAAACCGTCGCTACGACTACCTGTTTATGATTTCCGCTAAAACAGTTTAGTAGAAGTATGTCGCTAATCGCTACCTGCTAGAAATATGTTTAGCATGGGAACAGACTGCTACCGTATTTTAAAAATTAACTCACATGTATCTGCACAAATTGGGTTTATTTCCTAAGACTTGTGAAAAGCAATATGATATTCCTTAACATGGAGCAATGAGTGAGCAAATTAGTTTGGACTTCCGAACTTCCTCAACTCCTTTGAGAACAATGATAAGAACCCTTATGTTCTCCGGTTGTCAGCGTCGTAATCTTTACTGTCTTATTTCCATTGTCTAGCTTCTTATGTCGGTGCGGGTCAATGCGGCCCAATTGACTGGAGCAACAAGCAATAACGATATGAATAATGCTGCTGGATGACTCAAGCCCCATGCTCCTGATTAATAATGGAAGGAAATGCAGGCCGGCTCTGCATTCACCGCCAACAATCAGCTATTATTCTTCGATATTTTCTATGGTGCATCAGGGAAATACTGAAGAGAATAAAAGTAGTGTGTCTCATAAATATTTCTATTCAGCTCGAATTCTGCTGGCGAAATTGTAATGGTGTATTTGCACACGTATATGTGCGGTGAAAAGGCAATTGCAATGATCCAATTCCCCAGTTTCGCTACTCATATCATAGGAAACGAGGTGGAAATACTTGGAGTAGTTCTTCTCACCGATGTTTGTATTTCTGAGACTATATAATAACGATCCCTTTGTACCGGTTGTAATGGTGAGAAAAATAATTTATACAATGTGCTCTCTCAGCTGCTCCGTGACCGGCTTACTTCGTGATGAATTATGATGACTCAGTCAGTGAGAGAGCACATGTACATTCAAACTGCCTCCACGCTCCGGTTTCCCATAGGTGAGAAAGGGGAAAAGAAGAAAGCCGGTCATTTTTTGAGGAAAAAATCTTACTCGAGATCCAGCTTGAAGCTTGCCTATCCAGATGGACATGTTGCTTGGCTAGAACACTGTTATTAGTAGCCATGTAAAAGTAGAGCTAGTGAGTACGAAAAGGGAATGGAATAATTAAGGGGATTTTTATGGGTCGAAAGAAAGCGAGATACTGGTTTTCCATTTTCTCTCTGTCTCTCTCTCTCTCTCACACACACACGCTTCCAATACATTTTCACACACACTAGTCATGCTTGACGGGTCCCTGGTCGCCATTCGAAGGGGAGAAAAGATGTTTGCTAGAACAGTAAGCAAAGTCTTCCCTTCGTTGTCATTCACATTTGGGAGTCAAAGTGTAAAAGTTGAGAGGCCATGCCGGCTGTTGCCGACCGTTACCAATGTTTTGTGTCGTGTGCTCTCGCCTGAATGCGTGATAAAAAGTGGAAACCGGACTATTTTTGAATGCAAAACTTGTTTTACGAGTAGATGAATGAGGCTGGGACAGAGAGAGAGAGAGGGAAGGTGTTAAAATTACACTTAATACCACGAACGGCTCGCACTCTTTGAGGCAAGATTTCCGTTTGACGACTGAATGGGTCCACAAACTCTAGTATTTCACCTTCTCTGGGAAGGCACGTGTCCAAATATGAGGAAATGTGAATCCATTCCGCCTACTGGTATTCTTACTACCGCGTCACAGCCCGGAATAGCCTTCCTGTTCCGCAATTATGAGAGTTAGGTTTATTACGGGGAAAATAACTCTAACCGGCAAACAGGAAGGAGAGGTTGAGGGAAGAATAACGCGAACACGAGGGGCTTAATAGGGATGGGATTGTGGTAGATTTTTACCCTGTTTTTCTTGTGAGGGCGGGTTGAAAAAACTGGCAGTGTTGTCGGTGTGTGTGTCTGTGTGGGTGCACATGCAACTTGAATGTACGGTTGAAGGATTAAAAGGAGTAGTAAAACCGTTTTTTCAACTTTTTTTTATATTTTCCCCCTTTCTTCCAAGTGAAATAAAGTAAGTATTTCCCCCGTGAAACATCTGCCGCACACACATACACACACGCATACTCATTCAAGACAATAACCCAAATCGTCTTTTTGTGGCGGGAGGAAGAGGAGACGAATGAAATTTTTTGCCAATTTTTCAATTTTAGATAGAAGATGCGCCATGTACCACTACTACTTATCTCTCCATCCGCACCCCTCCCATTTCTTTTGAGTCATTCGAAGAAGGAGCAGAAGGGTTCATACTTGCTCCTTACACTAGCACACACAAACAAACACATATGGCTAAGCGAGCAAAGTTCTTACGCTTCAAATCTTATGTATCTTTACGGGATGGGCCAATATATTTATTATTTTTTAGTTCCATCAGTTTCCGTATGTATGTGTAACACACATTTCTACTACCGTTGTCCTCTATCTATGACACACTATACCGCCTGCACACCGTCGTACGTATCTGCGTCAGTCCATGTCCCTCAGTCTCCCAGAAAGAAAGAGTTGTAAGGAGTTGGGGGAGAACCCAGTAAAAAATCCAAGTATAAACCTGGAACCAACAGGAGAATCTTCACACAGACTAACATACTCCATGGTTTTCATGTGTCCACGTGCGGAGCTTCGTTTGGAGCCGTAATATAACCCAAAATGCGGCGACATTTCAAACTTTTCCTGGGAGAAAATGAGCCCGTTTCAAAAAATTTCCATTTTCGGAAATAAACCCTTGCCTTGGATAACAATCCTGGGATTTCAGGACCATATGGACAATATCTCCAGCCACCGACCATGGTTGTCCTCATCGTAATCATGATGATGATGAAAGGGAAGGAAAGAGGAGAGTGCAACAAGCAGGCAGGCAGGCCCGTAGGATCCCAACACGGTTGATCCTGTTGATGATGACAAAAAATATAATGTCTTAAGGTAAAGAGGGATAGCGAGGGCGAATCAATTTTTTCCCTCTCCTCAGTTTCTTTTTATAAGATTGAGTCATTGAAAAAGTGACGGATGCTAGTCCATATATACGTCTGAGTGTGTGCTCTGTGTGCACCTTATATAGGGATCAGTAAAATTTCCCTTTCATGAACAACAAGAATCTGCCCCCACACTGTATAATTTGGAAATAAATTCAACATTTCTATGTCCTCCGCAAACGCAGGCGTACACACGTACATACATACGTACACACACTTATGCGTGAAGCCAATGGACTCACTAAATCAGGCTAATCCTCCCTCGCACATACTACACTAGTTTAGCATAGGGTTCAGCCAGTGCATGTATGATTGCAAGGGTTAGCCTTTTAGCTATTTCCATAGTGGATCTTTAACCTTCTGCAAATTTTCGTCTGCGTTCTTTGCACTTTTCTTATTCATAAGCCCATGAGAGTGGATTTTGGTGAAACACGCCGAGAAGTTACCGAAGCTTCGTCCTGTATGATCTATGTCCTGAACATTTGGGAAGCGTGTGAGTGTGTGTGTGTGTATGTGTATCCGTATGTAACAGGGGGGCGATTAGCGCAAAGGTTATGCATATGAAAAGAAATACGATGATGTACTAATAATTTGTGGGCACGTTATAGCTTTCCCACAGTCGCCTCAACTTGTCTCCTGCGTTCAGCACGGAGAGGTGGTGAAGGCGGACGGGTTAAGGCAGGCCGGGAAATCGCCAGTAGAAAAAACATCCTGGGAATAGAATGTACTAGGAGAACAGAGGATAGACGGATGGAACATTTGAAACTAAATATATGAGAGAGACACAGCATCCACTAGTGGCGGGGCAGTGATGGGGAGCTTAAGTGTACCACGTAGCTCCTGTATGGCTGCTCCGACGACTAAACCAATAATAGACGAATCTGATATTTATGTAGATGAGAAGGTGAAAAATGCAGAGAAAAACCTGGGGATGAGGTGACAAAAAACATTGAGCTCGACAGAGATAGGATGCATGTGTGGCAGTTCCCCCCGCCTGCTCATTTATATCCCTCGAGATATTTTATATCACCTCTGTCCACCACACTCAAAATATGCATTAAAATCATTGAAGCATCCAAAATTATGCTAACGAGTGTTTCCTTTCCTCTTCTCCGATCCACTTGTTCATTCTGACATTCCTTCCATCATCCTTCTGTGCCTGCATCTCTGCCTTTCACGTTACTACCGAATCTCGTGGGACACACGCTCGGGGATCTCATACTAATTTCTTCGCTTGCCCTAGTCGCCCCTGGATCCTAATGCGGTGTGGTGTGTGGTTCGAGCCCAACCCAACTTTTCCTCCATGGTTCGATGTATGCCTAATAGATGTGTATGCGTTTGGATGTGGATTTGTGTAGCGGAAGAGCTTCACCTCACTTAAAAGAGCCCAACTCTACCCAACTATCATGTAACAGTGTTGCAAAGTTCAAGGGTGGTGTACATGTTAGGGCGAAGAAGGAACAATGGGACAGGCTAATTTTGATTACCAAAACGCACATATATCAAGATCTGATAAGACAGCAGTGTATTTTCACAGAAAAAGAGCCCTAAAAACCTCATTGCGAATAATCTTTCAAGGCTCCCAACTCATGGAATTCATCCATCCCGGCCTCATGGGAGTAAGGGGTTATAATTCTAGCGACTGTCACGTCCCGAGAACTGTGATGCAAACTTTCCAAAACTACGGTTGCTCCCGAGTAAATGGGAGTGGAACTACATACACTGTTTATTCTGTATTCATATACTTTCTTACAACGTGCCAACTGAGTTGGATCTAGAAAAATTAAGGAGCAAACAATTGGGGTATTATTGCGGAAAATAGAGGGAGAAAAAGCTGTAAAAAATGATCGATTTTGCCCATAATTTAGAGCCCAGTGATGTGTTGGGGAGCAGGAAATATGATTGAAAACCCGTTCGCGTGCTGTCCGAAGGTGCATGGGTGCAACAGAAATATTTATTGGGATGAGGAGAGAGTAGAGGCCATGGATTATTGTTTTTTTGGTGTAAGCGGCTCCAGAAAATGCAAATGCATGGTCCCGGAAACTTAATTATGGGGATGTATTCACAAATAATGTGAGTTGGTTTGTGCAAAAGTGATCCTCATGAACTCACTCAAGTCAAGTTCACTCACGAGCCTTCAGTGTGAAATTTGAGAAATCAAATGAACCTGCGGCTCTAATTTGATTAATTTTAGGTGCAGTTCATAATCATCTAGCAATCAACCGTGGGTCAATCGTGTAAAAACAAGTCCTATTAAAGATGAAAACTTGTAAGATGGGGATGTACAATGGGCTCGTCGTAGGGGCGATATGACAATTACCGTCATGATGATGAATTCAGTGGGATGTAATATGAATACATGGATGTAAGAGGCATAAGAATAGAACAAGGAAGTAACCAAGCTGTACTCGGTCTCAGGTGGGTCTCGTAGTTGGAAATGTGAGACTGAAGTTGGTGAAGATGACGAGGTATGGAATGGATGAGCATGTGTACATAACATCCTCCTATACATACTTCGCTTCTGACTGTCCTCCCTTCCCACCACATCTTCACTACCACCACCGTCCTCCTGAGTCTCATTTACTTACAATGTAATGTGACTCGGAGGGAAGAGATGCTGATGGGAAATTACTCTCTCTCTCTCTCTCTCTCGCTCTTTAGTTTCTACTGCGATAAAGAAAAAAATAAATGAGATGCATGCTGACGGAGGGAGATTCAAATGATTTGATTGAGTCCTCCCTATCTATTTATTCCGTGTAAAGCATGAGAGCACAAAAGTACAGGGGGGCTGGCCACTACTCTTAGCTCCGCACTGTGGTGAAAAAGATATGGTTATATTTGAGTGTGGAGGAACGGCGGCATGGGGTGTACATACTGGAAGTCATACGAGGAGGTTATGTCTACGGCTCTATATACGGAGTCCCATGTAGTATAATTGGATGTATACAGAGGAGGCATTCTTGACTAGTGCTTTGGCAGCAGTGCTCGATGGCAAACAACAACCCTCTCCCGACCATTAATTTTAGCTGGTCAGACATTGGCCTCGAGTCACCGTTAAAGGCCGATGCACTTTTATTCCAATGCCTGGAGCCAAAGACTAACCTACTCTTTCTCACAGCTGATTTGCCACTACAACACCCCCATCCTCTTCTTCGCACTCTCCCATAATACTCTCTTCCATCCTCTTCCTCCTCACTCTCATTCTTCACTGTGGGGAGAACCTAGGTTGGTTTTGCCAATTACGCTTATCATACAACATGAGATCTGTGTATGAAAGTGTGTGCATGTGTGCGTATGTGCAATTTGTCTGAATTTCTCAGCTCCCTCACGTGCTCACTTCTCGCATATTTGTATACTTACACATACATTTCCATTGATCACGAGAGCTTCAGTTCTGAATGTAATACCTGATACGACTCCATCCTCGTAATAGGTTGGGCGCATTTGTGTAAGATGGAGTGATGGTCTACTACGGAGTATTGCATAACTCTGGAAATGATTGTCATCAGAGAGCAAAGTTTTCTTACGTAGTCTCACAATCCCCAGAATCCAAATCTGATCTAGAACACGCACATTTTTGTTGACGTGAATTCTCGAATGTGTTTGGGGGTGGGAGGGTGGAAGCCGTGTGCGACTGGTAGGAGTAATGGCGAATGTGCGCATGCACTTTCCCTCTGAGAAATATCCACAGTTTGTAAACTTGCCCAAACCGGCCTTGCTCAATCACTTTCCTCCTATCTCGTTATCAAGTTCCTAGAGCCGGCGTCGGCATACTCACACGCACATACGCACACACACTCATAGTGTAGATAGACGGTCGTTGGTGAGGAACCGACCCAGAACTTGTAAGTTGATCATGTGTTCATTCCTTTCCCACAGTAGGGTTGAACGATCGGTAATAACTCAGAGAAAAAACAACTATACGTGAGCATCTGATGAGAAAAATTCGCACTAGAGTCAAAGGCAAAGACCTCAGCTCACATAATTCCCCACTTGTGCTCCGTCCAATTATACATGTAGTATCAGCTTTGTCGTCAGAAGTGCATTTTCGCAATCATCTGGTCAGAGTTACTAACGACCGGGAATGAGGATGATTCATGAGAAAAGTTTACGCAATTTAAACACTCTGTCTCCTGACTTCAAAGTGAGTTCTTAGATCAGAGAGGATAATTGAGTCGGGAATTTCCGAGGTATAAGGATAGGAAGTCGGGAGCAGCTGCTCTTACCATCACTGCCACGTTCCCTGAATTTGTTCAAGTTGGTACGAAAATTACGGCAGTATTAATAATAGCGGCAGTGGTACAGACGTTTTTCTTAAACAAGATCCCGCAGCGTGGGGAAGGTTCTTGCCGCTCACCGGCACCGTTATCTTGGAGAACGTGCCTCCGTCTGCATCTGCAGGTGTTTGGGTGGGTGACGGTCGGTCGACTCATGATGGAGTGGATGTAAGTGTGTAGGAAGAGGTTCCAAGACGGTGATGATGAACGTCTTCGGAATTTTCCTCTGTTCCCTATACATAGGGAAGTTCAAGGAGCATATTGTTTGTAATATTATCGGTAGCTGAGGCTGCTGTGTAGTACCAGCAGAAGGCAGGCTCGTGTGAAAAAAAAATTTCCGGCAACAGACAAAAGAACAGTTAAGAATGCGTCAGAGAAGCTCATCCGGACGGAGGCATTCCCATTGTTGACACTAATGCTTACGAGGAGGAGGAGTTGAGCGGGTCATGCATACATGGGTGCACCATGCACAGCACGCTTATTGTAAGGGGAATATGAAATGTTAAAAAGTTCTAGATGATTCATGGAGAGTGAGGTCCATGAGGATGTGGATTTAAGTGTTTGTACGTGTGCGTCTGTGTGCGTAAAAACTATGTAGCTTGTGAGGAGTCTCTTACCTTCCCAAGTAGATTCGATACCGTTGCAGAGTAGAGCGCTTTCGTTTGCCCTCATTCACCCTCTCCGTCGATTAACGGTTCCATGAACGTTCCTGTCGGTCCTGCTGATGGTTGGTGGGTGCGAGAGAGGAAGAGGGTCCAACTGTAATCATAAACTCCGTCAAATATTTTTAAAAACATAATTTTATACCTGAACCCATTTGAATGGATGTAATTTAGTAAGATGGGAAACGTTCAGTCTAGTCGGATGCTGCATAGTATACAAGAGTCTTTCTGCGTCTATATATCTTTCTGAAGGATTTGTCTTGGTATTTAACCCACCGCACGGCGTCCTCCCAAGAGAGTCAGTTACAGACCAATGGATACGGATGTAACGAAAGAGGGATGTGTGGTGTGTGTGTGTGACTAACTCTTTCAATCCCGTGTGTGTATGTGTGTGTTTATGGGCCATACCCAATTGTAGAACATGTTAGTTCATGCATGTGAGAAATTAACCACTACTGGGATGAGAGTCACGTAGGCCAGTGACCTAATTCCTTTCTGCCCTCCAAATCCATAACCAGGCTCTCATACGCCTCGCACGGACATTATTACGCATTCATTTTAATAGCTTGATCCATGTCCAACTTTTCTCCTCTCACAATGAAGGGGAGCAGGGCGAGCGACAGCCTCATCATCAACATGATGAGGATGCCGACGTTAACTTATTACTCGGCTCCAGTTCCCTAAAGTTAATCCGGACTTTCTGTCTTACCTTTACCCTTCCATACCTACGTACACCATTCGTGTGTGGCATTCCTATGTCCGAGGTGGTAACTCATAAACTCGTCCAGTGCATCATCCCAGATATCGTGTTAGCCTTCCGGATAAATGAATTGGATGGCGTGCAAATGACGTTAGCCCAATATTAAGTGACGACGGGAACAACATCACAAAGGGCACAAGTCCCAATGGCCGAATAGTCATTCGGTATAAATTACAATCGTTACGAATTGCGTCACTGACCGCGTCAGAAGAAGGATACCATAAATACCATACTCACCGACCTCACACGCCCTACTTATTGCATTGCAAGTTCACACAAAGACATTAATCTATTGCGCATATCACTCAATAGGCGGACTCAATTAACATTCGGTGGCAGGTCATGGGCAATCATCCCTGTACCCAAGCTTGCTTTTAGAGAGCACATTTTTTAAGGGTAACTTCATTCTTTAAGCATAATGCACCTTCAGCCTCAGTTCTATGCTAGTATAGCTTGATTGTAAACGGTAGTAATGAGTGAAGGAAGGGACGGAGAGCAAGGTGGATATAATCATGTGTACTTTTTTCTCTCTTCTTTCAGCCGGTCCTTCCTTTTCCACACACAGAAGCCGAACACGTCTGGTCGCGGGCCGGAATTCCATCCCTACCCGGATCTGCTCGTGTTAATCTGAGTGGCCAGCAGGACATACCAAGGACCGTCCTTCAGTTTTGTAGTAGCACATATATCTATACATAGTAAATTCGTTAATATACATAAATATATATTGTAATACGCTATATACCCGACCAAAGAGCCGGAACTCCATCAACATAGTATATCATTATATATGTTTCTGACATGAATTCCGAACTTTCCTCCTCCTCCTAAGTTTAGTAACTTTTATTATTATGATTGTGGAGGCGACAATCATCGTGATGCTTTGCAAGACTGAATATTTCCTTCTCCTTAACCAGCCGAGAGGAACGGCAGCAGAGAGTATGTCGATAACTAATAGTTATGACTTTTACTACTAGTGTTAGATTGTAAAGGAGAGCAAATTATTTTATATATACTTTACAAATATATTCACAGTCAAAACATAATTGGGTACATTGGATTGGATTTGCCTCACGAAACTTTTCCTATTTTTAACTTTCCGGAATAACTCTTCTACGGTAGCTCTTACTGGTTTAAACAGAGAGTTTATTAGGTCTACTGACTCTACTACTCTTCTGTACTCACACTACTATTATTGCTACTGATACAGGGCAAGCGTATATTACTTGCTCTCGGCGCGGGAGCAAGCTATTTTATGCGTATAAATATTGTCCGATGAAAATTTCAATTCAAACTCCATGTAGTATTGGGATGTGGGCCAAAACTCGAACACATGCACTCTTGTGTGCAGTACAACGTTTTTCCAGTGGAATCCTTCCCAATGGTCAACCACTTAGCAGAATCAATTGGCACAAATCAAGTGGACCACAAAAATGGAATGAACCTGAGAATTTTGTTGGCAGAATCTTATAATGAATTCAATGAATGAATGTAAAGAATTGTAGATGCGTTGGCAAAAGTGATACTAACGGTTTTTAGTAGAGCTATCGAAATTTTTTGCTCTTTAATGTTACCATCTTCGCGACAACAGAAGAAGAGACAACGAACAATTTTATTATTTTAATACCACCAGACGCAAGCACTACCACCACCATGTTTTTGTAGCAGTTAGGACGTTGTAGTCAATGGAGATGAGCGAGAGAGAAAAAGAGTTTAATTCCTCAAAGTATAAACCACTATAAGATTATAGTTTTATATAATTACTACTGCTAACTATTATTATTGTTATTTTATTATTGCTACAATAGTATATGTTCTATATATGATTATACATACGTACATACTGTGCAGTAACGATACAAAGAGTATCGATCCTTTGGCTTAGCATCAAGAAAAACTTATTCGCGACATAAATAATATTTTATTTATTTTCTTTAAAGTGACTACTCCATTAACTATTCCTGTCCATCGTCATGAGATTAATGATCGGGAAGCTAAACTATTGTTTAAATTATTTTTAGAACAATTTTTCGTTTCTGTGTATAATACACAGAACGCAGCACAATTTGTTTTTTCCCCGAAGCATATTGCATGATTGAACGTCATCATGCATTGCCCAAGGTTGGCAATCTCCTATTACAATTACTGTTCTTGTGGCTATTACACTTGCACGTGATAGCTTGCTATTGCATCTACGATTCTGCTGGGCAACGTGCGGGACATTTTTGGGAAGACCATCTGCCTATTCATTCCACCATTATTATGTTAGCCCCACTAGCAAGAGTTAGTGTTTCACAACCAATTGTCATCTAAAGGAGGGAATTCTTCTCCATGACCTTACCACCAGATCATTTGAAGATTGCTATCGACAAGCTGTATGTGCACCTTAGGGTAAAGTACGGAATCCACGAAGAACTATGGACGACCGACTGCTATGGACTACTGCCAGTACAGGAAAACACGGGAAAGTTGAGGAATTGGATACGATTGTACGCACGCGTGAGAATGACATTAATGGGTTGAATGAGGCGAGCCAAACCTATTGAAAAATAAGAGTTGAGATTAGATACAGGACGGAGTAGTTTGTCCAAGTAGAATCCACAGAAACTCTCGAAGGATACATGTAGCTAAAGATAGAGGAGTAGCTACTGCACCGTAGATTTGTAGGTCACATGAAATTGTTGTAGTTCCTATTCCTCGTTTCATAAAAATCATTTGCGAGAACCTGTTTACTAAATGAAGGTCCTGTCTTTTTCATTGGCAAATAAAAATACTTTCACTATCTCAGTTACTCGCTACCATTTTTCACTTATGTAGTTATGCTGAGGCAGATCTGGAAAAATTTTGTCACTGGACTTATAGGTTATACTATTGTAGCCTGTAAATTGTAGGGTAAGATTGGTTTGATTCGGACCAGGTCGTATACAGACGTGACTTGTTGAGAGGCATCTCGGAAGAAAGTAGGCTTGAGTTATGTATAGTTTGTTCCTACTCCTACGATTATAGCCTAAAAGCTTAAGGAGCAAAAGTCTTTCATTTGTTTTTCCACCAAAAATGCTTCCAATGCGCAAACAAACATTCAGAACTTTGCACTCCCTCGACCAAGGTCAAGAGTAAAAATTGTAATTTGGGGTCTAGTACTACTTTGTTCCGATATTGTGTCATTATTTTAGTCTTCACGACGAGCTCGAATCCTGCAAGAGTTGGAGGGATTCAAAAGCACCGGGAAAGTTCGTGGAAATTACCGCGTCCATGACGCTGACTTGTTTTGGTGAAAATGTGGTTTGAAAACTAGCTTACGTTCTTGGTATTTAAAGATGCGCGATTTTTTAAAATGATTTTGATACATAGTAATTTATTTTTTCATAAACGAACGCCTCTATATTTTGTTTTCTTACAAGAGTAAAATGAAAATTATAACATGTTTATCCACATAATTTTTAGTATTGTTATAATTATAATTGTTATAAGTAATACCAGCAAGTGAGTACTGCCGGATATGAACTAATGTTATACTAATTGTGTCAGTGAATCCATATGACTTTGGGGGAGTGCATATTGTTATCAATAATGATGATGAATGAAGTGGGAAATTTTTTACGATTTTCTGTCATGGTTTATACTAATTGATCCGTAAAGTAATTAATAGATACAGATGATTTTATTTTTTATTAGCTCGTCCGGGCTAAATAGTAGCGGGAGGGAGCAGAGTAGTAAAGTAGTAACCGTTTATATTGATTAGTTCACGGGGCAAGCCTGGAATCCAAAATGTAAGTATTCATCCTCGAATAAATAACAGTGAGTCCAGTGACCTCCTTTTTCAGCAAAAATCCAGTACTTATTTGCATTTCATGACGATCATAAAACAGTTGCATCGGGGCCCTGCGTGTGCGAGCCCAAAGTTATAGTCCATACGCTTTTTTTAACAGCGAGTATATACCTCGCGGTACGTTATTCCTCAGCCCTGACTCTTCCCAACGCTTGAATGATCGCCAAAGGGGAGGAAGAAAAAAAAGTTGTGCATAGCTGTTGAGATGGTTATTTATTGATGTAGTAGTTAATATTATCTTTTGCTCTAACTGACACGCGTTTTTATCATAATATGGGTGGCTCAGTGCATATACTTCACAGTGTATACAGAGGAACATACAGCCGGCAGCCGATGACAGCTTTCTCCCTTAAAAAAGGGCAGCAGGGATAAGCACAGTACACCCATACCCACATCGTCTTTTACGCCACATTTCACATCTTGAAACAGCTCAAATTGTTTTTGTTTTCCATGTGTGGCAGCTCAGGACGTTGACGTTTCACAAATAATAATATCACAATACAATGGGCCACCGCAAATGCGTACTCATAGCACCCCACCGATAACTTGATTAAAAATCACTTTGTCAAGTGCTCCCTGCCCTGGGTTCGGAATGAAAACGTTCGTATGATCGACCTCACGAGAAGACGCACTTGTACTCTAACCCCATCATAATACGAAATAGATAGGAATTGTGTGGAATTTACCATGGGACGGTGACACCAGTATGTCAAAACTGAGCTGATCATTTAATTGGCCTTGTGGGAATCCGAGATTGCAACGATAGATCAATGCTCATTGAGTCCAAAACCCCTCCATGTGATTGTTTGTGGAAACGCAAGAACACAAACATACTCAAGTAGTACCTAATCTTCTTCATCTCATCGCATATGCTAATGTTCGCATAATTGGTCCCATTCCACTCAATATGAAATGTCATGGAAAAATGCTAGCTCAGATATGCGTCTGCGTGGCGAAATGTACTCCAATCAAAATATTATTTAATTAGATATATTCATGATGCAAAAATGTCGACGATCTTTCATGCCCTTATGAGGAGGCTACAACAATGATATGATAGATCCAAAGCCGACATGATTCTGATAGATTAGGCATCACAGCCAACGGATTAGCCGTCATTACCATGTTTGTGTCGTTCGCAGTAACCAAGGTTGAAGTCACAGTATATGAGTAAGGCACAGCAATAAGTTGCTCTTCCCGGCCCTGTGTTAGCTACTGAAGCTCCATGCTTTGTAGGACCCGTTATAAGTATATGATCAACATTGTTATTATTGCTCCGTGTGCTAATGGAAACCCTGAAGTGCGCCAGCGAATATCGAGATTATTAAATTGCTGGTTGGCTCAAGTGTTGTTGGCTTTACTCTGCAGCGTTGCCTCCAGCACTTACGTTGGTTCGTAATCGATGACTTTTGAGCAAACAGCTGCCTCCGCCTACTCCCGCCCCAGGAAATCATATTGTTAGTACAAGTGAGGAATTAACCTTTGGCTGCAGGTTCAAAGTCGGCAGGTGCTCGAGGAAAATCATATACTACAGCATCATCATAGCATTTACAGTTTTATTGAGTTATTTTCAAAATTGTTATTCAGTCACTTTCCTTAACCATTTTAGTCCCTATAGTCCTAATCACACCCCAAATGTTAACTATTACTTGACACGCTGTAAACTTCTGCAGATATAAATGCCGGTAGCATCAGACCCACTCGTGTCCTCCATGACAACAAGCTATTACTCATAGTATCCTGGATACTCAGCAACATCTGTCCCGTAAGCTCAAATCTTGACTAGTCCCATACCCGCCGCACAGAATTGTGCGGAATAACTGCGTGCATGAAAGTTCCATTATTCTTGAGCACATACTATAAGTCTAGGTTTACAGCTGGGTGTGTGAGAGGAATCTCATGTGAGGGTAATTCCAGCAGAAACCTCTGATTCGCCTCCCCATCTATTTCCTACCCATCTATGGTTTGCTACACGACCTGCATAATAATAGTTTGAATTCCCGAAAAAGCAGTCTCTATACAATGGGACTATGTGAGGTACGCTATAATACTTCATCCAATCAGAATTGCGTTAAACCAAGGTACATACTAAACATGATAAGGATGATGACCACAGTAGTAGTGTTGACACACGCACATACACACACATATACCCAGTCCAGCTCCCATAGGGAAAAGATAGGACGAGCGGAGAACCTGTTTTGAATACCTACAAACACAGAGGTGTAAAGACCAGGGATAACAATGCAAACTGACCCTTACGTAACAAAAAAGTTGTGTCCCGAGGACAGTGTTGGAATTGACCACGTTAATACTGGAGACTGTAGGGTACACACCCATGAATATGATAATAAAATGAAGGCTCATACGTGGTTCTATTCCCCGTATATTATGGTAATGAAGTAGTGACTGGTCCTGAGGTGCCTAGAATTTGACGGGCAAGATGAGGGTACGAAGGCCTGTAAGTGTGTATCATCACATCATATGTACACCTGCATATCATAAATACTACTGCATAGGTCAACGTGTGGAGCTTATCGAATGAGCCTCATAGGGCGTGTGTGTACGCGTACGCATGTACCTGTGCATGTACGTATAATGTAATAATAGGTAAGTATTAAAGTTTTTGTCCATCCCCGTTGATTTCTGTCCCGTTATTCCTCCATACATAATGAGAACGGCTGAACTGGAACGATTCCGCGTCGGGAATCTATGTACTGTACGGACATGGAATGTTTTATTCGTCACGAAACTCCAGGCGCAACATGGACGTGAGGAAGGACCAGAAACGGAGGGCTTTCAAATGAATTCGGTCCTCCGACGAGTATGGACACTTCTTGTATAACTTTTGACATTCTTTCGGTTCTCCTGTCACGATTCCGTTTTGCATGGCCTGGACATAGCGGAAGTAGCGATTCGACAGTTTCTCAACCACGGTTCCACGGTCCACCCTGAAAGGAAAACAAATGGAAGCTATACTAACATTCCATCATGGGATTATCAAAGCCCGCAGAAGCACGAGTGGATATGGTAATTTGAAATTATGAAGAAGTCATCTATCCCATCTCATGCGATCATTGTAGTAAGGAGCAAAGTTAATGGCAAAATGTGAATCTCATGGGATCCTTTCATATTGATTTGTATATAAGTATATATGTATGTATATATATATATTTACGTCAGCTTCTTGAGAAACAGATCACTCATTGGCTTGTATTTCTCTGCGTCGGTGAATATTTCGCATAGGATCCGCTGTTGGCAAATATCCTCGTCAATCTGTGAGTGTGACAAATAAAAAATAATGATGTTCATTATTGCAAATGTATACATTCTATTCCTCACCCCAATATATACTGCTTACTCACAAGGCGGAAGTTTCTGTAATCTATCTCACCCCCCTCTATACGTGAGTAGTAAGCGCTGAGCTGGTCTACTCATTCAGAGCGAAGCATCGTGACGCAACAACTGCATACTCGAGCAATCCACTTCCTCAGCTGGTAGTTTTTACTTCAATTCTCAAATCTCTCTTCTAAAGTACATTCCCTCCCGGAGGACAGCGTGGTAACGAAAATAGGGACGATGTGCGGCCCGACATATAGTGCCTAGTTCTTATATGCACTTTTGGAGAGAACGAGCGTGATACATTTGAAGCAGCTGGACGGAATGGGGTAATCAAATTTGATGAGGCCCATGTACACATTGCCCTAGTCTTCCATTGAAATACTTGTTACCAGGTTCCGTGATGAATACAAATGGCTCTGATCAAGAAGACGGTGAGGGAAAGAGCCTTTTGTTGTGTAACAAGTATCCTCTCTCCTTTGATGATGAAGGTAACTTCATCATCATCATCATCTAACCGGCTGAATTTCCCCTACCTTGGGACTATACAAATGTGAATAGGACTGAACAACATGACACGGCCGGTTGTTCACTTCCATGTAAGGGACTACTACGCATGTGTATGTGTATTTGTGTGTAGACGCCCAGCGTGGAAGTCAACATTATGTTCAACACGAAGATTTTACCCGTCTCATACAGTAAATTTACATGGGGAACCGAACATGCGGACGACCTATAGGAACTGGAAAAAGTGGAGTCAAGCCAGGTATGATAGTGGAATGAATGCTTGAAGGGCGACTTGTGTGTGTGTGTTTGTTGAACAAGAGAGAGAGAGAGAAGACACGAAGGGTATTTAGATGCTTGCGTGCCTAAGGTCTGAAAGGACGGCACTCAAAGGGTCATTGGCCTGGGAAAGAATCAATAATATTTTTTCACTTTTCCAGGAGCCTTTTCAAGGTCTCCCGTTCAATTGAACGGAGCCAGAGCCTATTCCTACTCCCTCGGATCTTCCTCTTTGCCTTCTGCTACTACTTCTTCCTCCTCATCTTCTCCTTCACGTACCACACTTAAACCTTGTCTTCTGAACCATAGGATTTTGTATCTTGGCTTTTGTTTATCTCGCTAGGGGACAACCAGGAGAGTGGTGGGGAAGGAAGAAGCATGGGTGTGTGTATGTGTGTGCCTGCGTGTATGTGTGCCTTGGTAAAATAATCGTAAAATCATTTTATGTGTAGGACCTCCAAAATCTGATGATGGCCTCCCACCTTATGTAGAAAAAACCTATGATTTATTTTCAAAAACGCTATTATTTCTTTACAGTCACTTTCAATTTTATTTACTCAAGTCCTCGAAGGAAGACATTTATGTGTGAGCGTGTGTGTGTGCATATTCGTATTTGATTGTATATGAGTGCGTGCACGTACTTATGTACCCCTGTATCGGTGACTACGTAGCCCTTATATGTCAGACCCTAGAAATCCTTAGAATCATATGTATACCACACACTGAGCAACGGAGGGAGTTCAAGTTCAAGATCGTGGCAATTGACTAAACCAAGTGGTTACACTGTGGGAATCAATTAACAATAAATGTCACGCTTTCGTATATGTCCTCCCGCCAGCCAGTCGGCCCAGATACTTTCCACCCCACCAACACCAACCAACTAATAACCCACCCATTCACCCTCCAGAATACAGTTCAGCAAAGTATGAAATTTGGACAATAAAACTCCACAATGCTCTTTAATGACCAGCCCGGTTATTACTGTTATTATTATGACGATTATTATTTCCCCGCGTCTGACCGTTTTGTCCGGCCAACTGCCCTCCCTCTCCGCCTGACCGTTATGGCTATACCTCCCAACCTCCACTTACTATTTCTAACGGCCGACAGCTATGGAACAGTCATTCACTCAAGAAGATACTATGAAGTCCCTTCCACCAAGATTTGCACTCCCATCTCCCATAGTTCGTTGCTCCCCTTCCCGAGAATCATTTGCCCATGTCATAAATATCCCTTTAGTTTCACTGGACTTAGGTTGACGTTACATTCGTGTGAGATATGACGGTGCCTTTTCCCATACTTGCTCGACTGCAATTGCCCACAGCGTAGTATCACTGTCCAGTGTTAATCCAGAGCCTTTTATCCGCGCGCGCACACACACGCTGGTAAACAATCAGGGAACACAATAACAAAGGTTAAGGGTGGAAATTACATGAATGCATAAAAGAGGACAACAATAGGACTGTGTGGACATGGACTCCAGCCAGTGAACGGAGGAATCCGTGATGGGGCCGTAACTTACCAAGGGGTCCCGCAAGCTCAAATGTAGCAGCAGTCTCACCGAACGTCTCACCGCAACAGGCACAAGATACTAGGATTCAAGAGCAAGGCTCAAGGGTATGACCAAGTTCAAGGGCGGTAAATGGCCAATGCCACACCCCTTATTCATGGAGATGTAACCGGCCGTATACCTATGGTAGTATTAGTGGTGTACGCAATCAAATCAAAGCAGGCCCAATCCAAATGAAACGCCACAAGTCCCTAGCAGCAGGTCCTATTATTCCTCATTACATGCACTAACCAAGTGTCTACTTCACTCTGAACTCTGAACAAGCTCTGAGGCCCAGATCCACTCATGTTTCAGTTCCCTTGCTTATTGTCCGCACAGATTCTCTACACATACAAAAAAACCCTCAATTGACACGCCCGCGTAAATCCATTGATTAACATTATTCACATGAGCATATCTCAATAACTGACCCGAGAAAATTTTAAGGGGTTGAATGACTACTGAAATAATTCAGAGGCTCAATTGCAAGCTCCCCTTCCAGCGCTTCCTCTCCACATAATTCCTATTAAAAGTCTTTCCATCTATACATTAACACACTGAGGCAGAGATTAAGGAAACTCTTTCCTAGTGTGCGTGTGTGCGTATGAGTGGATGTGTAGAGTATAACAAGCTAAAGGCAGCCTGTTCTCACACTTTACCTGGACCCTACGTGTGCGTTATATAAGCTCCCCCGGTAATATGTCTACCATTAGGGCTATGGGCTAGAGAGAGAGAGACGGAGATGGTACGGGAGAGGAGGACCGGAGTAAAAAATTCAATTGGAAATAGCCGCGAACACCATATCAGTATGAGCGTTACCACCACCTCACCACAAGGGGAACCACACCAAAACCCCGTATGCATGTATAATATGATCCTCTCATGCTTACCGGGCACCAGTCCGTCATAGAGACGGAAATGGTTAAGTAGGCATTTGCATGCATTCCCTCTGTATTCCTGGGATGCCTCAAATGATATCAAGAAGGAGGGGGAATTACCTGTCTCCGGAGAAGAGGAATAACGAGGATGAACAGAGCTGGCCTACCCGTCGGTAATGACAGCGATTTTACTATCGGAATATAAATAGTTGAGACGAAAATAAAAGGTAATTTCAAAAGGTTGTTGTCCACCATAATCTCATGCGGACGATAAGTAGTCTGGTAGCACGTTTCCCTTAGAGTCAAGGTAGGATTTCCCACTATAAAATCCTATCCTGTAACACATCACGGGAGGGCCGAAACGGAGCAAACGTGATAGCAGCTGCTGTGCGCCGGCTCCTTCCATTTATATTCCCCGCATTGACAAATTGGTTATAAAACAAACAAAAACTCAATCCTCATCCTATAGACCATGATGTATTTTTAAGAAAGACTTGGATCCACCTCAGGCGTGGTATAGTCAACTGCCGCTACACTACATCAAAATAGTATATACGCAGTGGACAGAAAATTTCTTGATTCCCAAATGATGGCATGGTTTCTTTGTAATACTTTATAATGGACAGAGTCTCGAGGTCGAACCTAATGGTTGTTTTCAATTGATTCCATCCACACTTGTACACTGACATTCACGAAGCAGAACCGAGTCGGCCAGTCAACTCAGAATTTTATGGCCATGGACTGAGCCACTCTATTGAACCACTCCAGAATTCAATGTCATCGTCTGGGTGGTCAGTGCTGGGGGTTAAGCAATGGCAATGACAGAGAAATGCGCCACTGTTCCCGGTAGCTGACCACATGGAGTTGTGACGAATCGACTGCTCTATCACAAATGTCGCTGACAACTTCCGCATTTCCAGAACAGTAAATCAATCACCAACCTCCGGTTGTCACATAGCATTTGATGACGAAGAACCTGAACATAATGCTGGGTGACAACAGCTACAACAACAAGAACGACAAGGGAGTTTGTTGGCCTCAAAGCAATAAGAGGGGCTGTGGCTAAGAATGTACATGTACTATTATTTTGGATGAAATTCCAACGATTACCTCTAACACACTGAAATACGAGGAGATCTTCCTCAGCTCCTCCGAGTATGCTGCGTCATCGTAGGAGCCGTGGGGCAGAATGTCATCAGAGGTCATATTAGAGCAGGCGTCAGAACCCCCGTAGCCCGTGTCCCGTTTGAACCGCCGAGACTGGCTTAGGGTAAAAGACGGCAGGGCGAAGCTTAGTGGTACCGTTATAAGCAAGCCTGAAAAGTATTCAGATTTTTTTAATAACAACAATAATAGTAATAATAAGAACGCTTAGTAGAGCTTGACCGGCATAATGTGGTATCTGTCCTGCTGTCTAATCGTGTCTAAACGCGTTGGATACTGATAAAAGGATTAAAAGATTAACGAAGAAAAGTTTGATTTCTCACTGGGTCAGGAATCTTCCAAGAAAATAGATGCATTTGCTCAACACCAGCCAGCCATTGAGACCATATGTGTCTTTGAGGTGCATGGATACGATATGAATGAATGAACTTATTCTCCCTTCCGTAAACACATATAGAATCTCAGTATGGGGAACCAGGTGTAAACAAGCAACCATGCTCGTCTTTGACAGTGTATCGGCTAGAAAAGGTCATACACACAGAAAGGTGAATGGAACTTGTCTCCCCCTGTCTAGCGATATGAGCGAGCGGTATGGGTGAAAAGGAGAGACAGAAAGTGATAATAATGCTTCCTTTCTCATCCAGTCAGCTTATCACCCTGTCAATATCACTACACATTTAATGACATAGGTTCTAGTGGGCGTGAGTGAGTGCGTGCGAGTGAGGTTTCTCTGTATGTATGTTCCTGTGTATAAAAGCAGTGTGTAAAGTCAAACCTAAGAATTACTCCGTGACTTGTTCACACACACATTGGGACTCTGAGTGAGACAGCAGATTATAATTATTATACAATAAATGAAGAATGAAAGTTGTCCCTCATTTGTCCCCCCTGAACTCAGTCACCGGTCAATAAATGTAGTGCAGGGCGAATGGAACCTTATACCTGTACAGATTATTATGGAGTAACCTTATCCTCTCATACGTACGAACCATTTTCATAGACTCATATAACCGTGAAAAATTTGATGGCACGCAAGTCATTGGCTTAAAGGCCCTTAGCCTATCTCCGATTTATCTGGAGATTTAGAGTAGAAGGGTCCTTGGGTCAGCCGCCAAGTGTAAGCTTGGATACACATGCCACCATAAAACTATTAGTCTGGACCTGGAGTACATCACATAGTGTATGTGGAAAAGGAGATCAAAAATTACTTTCTCCTCACTTTTGAAAGGTGACGAACTCCCGCACCACGGGTGAGTGTGTGAACTAAAAAAGCTTCAAAAGGTATTCTTGGTTCAAGGAACTCGAAAGTCGGATGGCCCCTCGAGACATTGACCCAGAAAATGTAAATGCTTTAATTTTACATTTTAAGACACCCCTTTATTCCTCAATCACAAAAACGGATACCACAAAGTAGTTTCCTTTTTATCCCTCCACAGTTCTAAAGGGTTCTGCTGCATACATTCACGAGAAGAGTAGGAAAACAATATAATAATCATAATAGAAAACTGATCAGTCCATACTGATATACATGTAAGGGTCAGTGCACTGCGCTGGACTACTACTTTTGCTCCTGTAATTAATTTAGATGTATGTTGGGAGCATTATGTGCGTGCGTCTGCCTATACGGACCCTGACTGCCTCAGAGACAGGTGAAATTATGCGATGTATTATACCCTCCCAGGCGGATACGCGTTATCCTCCCATGAGTTATCCTACTTGTTTTCCTAATCATTACTCCGGGGCTCACATTAAGAGGTTATGACTCTCATTGATGAATTTACGGGAGGCTTATTGGTCATTCATTATTCCCCTCCTGGTCTCTGATGGTGGTTATGGAGTCAACGTATTACACAACATATACATATATTTAACATATAATGCCACCATCTGGTTATTGCCGTTCTTCATGTGCTTCAACTAGTTACTACGACGATGAGTTAATACCACTAAATGCTGTGATACCAGCAATACTACTATACTACGGCTACCCCAGAACTAGGAGGACGAAAACATGTCCGGATGGATAGAGGCACTGGGAGATGATAGGAGCTGCGCATTAGAAAACCTCTTACCGACATCCACCGGGGTCTGTGTGTTGAAGTAAATGAAGCGCTTCTGCCGGCTCAGTACTTTATGGCTGACGTCCTCGCTACCGGTTCCCATTGCTAGTGAGCCCAGCGTGAGCAGCACGGCCGTCATGCTGGTTAACTTCATTTTGCCGTCCATACTGAAATCAATACATTCCGTTCAAATGTAATGGTTAGGCACGTGGAAATGAAGGAGTGCGAAAGAAACTACTACGACTGTTTATATGAAGAAACCAAATCCCCTGCATCCCTTGACTCTCTACTACAGAGCCAGTCACGTGATGCCGCTGGGTGACAAAGTTGCTCAGGTTATCCGACGGGAGAGATCAACGAGTATATATACTAATAATACAGGGTGAATAAAACGTAAGTTTTTGCAACCCCGTGGGTTGGCCATGAAATGGAAATTTTGGGGGGAGACTTTAGATAAAAGTACAGGCAGGATAGTATACCTGGGAGGAAGATCAAGTTGTAACACTGACGAGGCAGAAGAAGCAAATTATGGTGGCGATGATGATGATAAAAAAAGAAGAAGATCACAGTGGCCTCAACGGGTTGTGGGAAAATAAATTGGTTGTCGGTTCAACTTTTAATGGTCAAAGAGGATTTATTGGAGTTGAGTGCAGTCGGAGACCCTCAAGTCCAAGTGCAAGAAGAAGATAGCGACGTGTGGATGAACTCCGGGGCAATCTGGATAGCAGGAGGAGGTGTGCTCGGTGTCAGTGCTTGAATGGAACTGTGGACGAAAAACCGAATTCGTACCTGTTGGAAAGCTCAAGTTAAAGCAGGACCTCGGTTAATTATCAGCCAGTGGGAACGACGTTGTTCGCATAATCAGAGCAAGTTCAAGCCCATGGCGTGTACCATTACGATCGTCCTTTACTATATACTACAGTCAGCATCGTCGTCCTCTTCATCTTCACCTTCATCAACGCATAATAGCCGGACCGAGTTTATTCACCCTATGAGTTTACATTGTTTGAATATATCAGGGATATGTGTGAAAACATCTCGAGGTGTAAAGCAGCCGCGGATGAGGGAGAAAAAGGATGAGATAAGCATCCTTATGGTAATGCAAAGATTCCCTCCGTGGATGGTGAAGCATTATGTAAGGGAGACCATACTACAGGGGCATATCATCATCTTGATCGTCATCATGCCAGACGACATGGTATATTATCTCGTATGTATATTTAGCAAAAACTTACACATGATACTTACTTAGCACAAGTCTCATTTGGGCCCAGTAAAAGCTACAAAGGATCAAACCCACACGTTCTTCCGCCTATGGAACAACTTATGCTGACTTCCAATTGCGCTGAGCCATTGTTCCGTCACATTCTCAGTTTCCTCATATTTTTTCACACAGCAAATGTGTTCCAAAAACGTGAGAGATAGCCGAATTGTCACCGTCAAACAAGTATGCATTCCTGCTCTTGTACGCAATTCCCAAAAATGAACTTCCGCTGCATTCTTATCACCTCGGAGTTAGCGTAGGCGGTATAATTTTCTTTATTACAGTCAAGCTCTATTTTTGCATCACATTCAAAAGATAGGGAGAGAGGACTTTGTTCGAATTAGGGTATGCGTTGATGGGATGCAAAATTTGCAGTTTGCGGGTCGTAAAATCTCTATTTTGAAAGACTGCTGGAATCCTTGGGTTCCTTCCTGCTATCAGAGAGGCATCACCCGGTTTGGAGCTGTAGAATTTAAATTTAATTAGAAGGGAGAAGGGACACAGAATGAAACAGTGTAGAGTTGGCTTCGGCGTAGATGTTGCAGTTGAATGACCTGTCCATCTTGTCGTACTACTAGTCAGCTACTTTCCTTAATGTCAAGTGGTGCAACACTTCTCTTCTGAATTTGCTATCAAATCAAGAAACACTCCAAACTGGCCAATAACTCGGACATGCCAAATGGATGTTATCCAACTGGAAGAATTTTACAGCCACGTATGTATGCAAAATATCTCCCTGCGCCCGCACTCCCTTATTCGTAAACCACTATACGGATGGTGAGGAAACAGACAATAATCTTGTTGTGTTTTCATAAAACGTTAGTATGACCGGCAATGCCAATATTTATGTGCTTTGCCGTTGACCCATCATTCATTGATTGAATCTAGCGCGTGTCGCAACACACCGTACACTGTTTCTAGCACAGATTCATTCGTGCCAGATGTGAGAATCCAGCAGTAGTATGGTTCAGCTTGCTAATAAGATTCATCGTCCCAATTTGCACATCATCCTTTGTTGAAAGATTGCGCGGCAAAATCTTTGATTCTGCAGCCTATTCAGTGCTTCTTAGCTCCTGTCAACTGAGTCTAACTTTTCCTATCATAATGACAATATGGAATAACACTAAGCTGTTTTTCACCTCGCTGCAAATTGAAAGTGCTTACCTATTCCAAATCTGAGAACGACACAGCAAGGATTATAGTAGTATTTTTCCCCACAGCGTTCAAATTCAACTGTCTAATTTCAGAGTTCACCGGTGACTACAAATAGTAAAAGAATGAATGGAATATTCTAGATAGAGAAGGCCCGTTGGGGGCACAGTTATGTGTAAAGTTGATGATTCAACAAAAATATTTATCAGTTATAAATGTTACAAAAATGATGTGTAAGGAGTTCGAAAGAAGTATGTACGATTGTTACCCGGATTTTGATGGAGTGCTTTGAGAATGCGTCAACTATGCACTGAATGCAATGCAGATATTCAGTACATATATGGGAATATCTCTTCACTTGTACCGACTTGACACGGGAATTTTGATTTTTTAACAAATTATTAAACCATTTATTTCGCTAAAACTGAATTGGAGTGTACTTCTGCGCAACAAGGGTTTTCAGGATCTCAATGGTGCTATGAGTATAGTAACGCTATATTCAAGGTTGCATCCATTCATTTCATCATCGTCTCCCCCTCTCTCTTAACTTTATGAATCGGCACAGAGATAAGCGCCTCTCCACAAACCGGCTCAAAGAGAAGTACATGATGTGCACTGTAAACCCGGATATGACACTGCTAAGCATGGCGGACACATTACGGAAGCCATACTCTGTACTGGTTTGCTGGCGTGCGGATCAGCACGTCGGATCTACCCAGTAAGATCAAGAGTCAGCTCAATTTTGGTCATATTTTTCGCGCGTGAGGATAGCCACTACAGGTAGGGTCTGTACAGGTGCGGTGGTGCCCTGTTTCGAGAGAAGAGATACTCGGTGTAGAGAAACAGTGCATACTTTCAATGGCTAAAAATTGCACTTGAGGCCCTTCATATTCCAACTATTTATTAAAGAAGTTTTGCAAAGGTGTATGAACTGGCACGTGCTATTTGTCATAGTAGATATTTGTACTGCGATGAAGAGAGTCATGATTAAAAACATACTTGTATTGGTGCTTCAAGGCCAATGCGCAGAAGAGGGGAAATAATGGTCCTGGTTCCTGGTTAACTCATCAGGCACAGGTAATGAAACGAACCAAAGAGGTTAATTCTGGTTCTCGTGTCGCATATTTTAGAATGGGGGTTGTTGGTTCCGGGTAAATGATGTGTTTGAAATCAGATGCTGTTTAAAACTGCAGCAGGTACCAAATATATCTGTGGGAGCTTACGTCCATTATGGAAATCGGTTCTACGAGAAAGATTTCTTTAAACTAAGAGAATGGTATCATTTCACGGCACAAGATCACATCACAGCTCTATCAACTTTGGATTTATTACGATATCGTCGGGAGGATGGATTGCAATTTTAAGCCTATTATGACATTGGAGAAATAAAGAGAGGGTTTATCTACCCTCTTTAACTCCTCAAATTTTTTATTGTTAATGTTATTGTATTGTTAAACCAAATTGATTTTTCAAATAACGGAATGAACCTGCAAAAAATTTGTTAGCAGCACTGGTATAGAGAATGCCCTAATAATGCAGCAAAATACTTTGATAGTGTAGAGACTGGTGTAGAACTCAACGACTTCACTTTTCACTTGTACTATACCTGCTAGCAAACGTGCCTGATACCTCCATCTACGGCGAGGATTGGAAAACTACCAAAACTACCCGGAAGCGACGACCGTTCCGTCAACTCTCATAACTGGAGCTTTTGTTCCTCTACAGCTAATTTTACCGTGCTTGCGAAACTCTTGCATTTTTTCATCATTAAAATGAGCTTGAGCTTTTCTTCTACGCACAAAAATTAAATAATAAAGGGTAGTTGCATTCGTAATGTTGATAAATTTTTTATCAAGTCGCCTTTGCGTTGTAGTGAGAGAATATTTATTCTTACTCTGCTTTTCCGATCATAGCTTCACCTGCGCATCGCTCAGCGCCTACGGGAAAAGTGAGTTGATTTTTTACGAATAAAGTGTTCTAGCAAGACAAATCTATGAATACACTTTCTTCTTCAGCAGAAAATATTGGCTTAATCGTAGTGGAGAGGAAATGTTTGAACTCTGTTATAATATAACGCTAGTTTAGTCTAAATTCTTTATAGTTTGATATACTCAAGTATATACTATGTAAATATATAGTATACATATATACATATACATTATATGATATATCATAATAACAAAACCCGTGGTCGACTTTTCTTTGTATCTGTATTTGTCACATATCAATCGAAAGCCAGAGAAATGGAGCAATACAAATACCTATTTGTATTTTGATAAAACTTTGATCTCGGGTCAAAAATCCAGGTCAACGCTTTTTTGCAGCGTGAATTTGTAAAATGTATGTCGTAACCAAAAAAATGACAGCACCCTCATGCAATTTTACCTTAAAACACCAATTTTCAAAACTCTAACATTTGAAATGGGGTCAAATACACAGGTCAAATGTCAAACATATTGTCCAATCGCGAGTTGTGCTTTTTACGTAAAAGTAATGACTTACGGAAACCCGCGGCATGGTAATGGCAGTCTTTCTGGAAATATGCCCTAATAGATCATATAGGTTGCTGATGGAGCCAAAGTTATTGTTATAAACCAAAATTTATTGTTTCGTCGTTACAATTTTCAGTGTACCACAGATATGGATGATGAGGGCAATTGAGCAAGTAGGAACTTGCAAATGTTATTTGGCGGCTTCAGATTTCATTTTAGGGCTTGCTGTGTGCGGTGCCTCCGATGATTTGTACTGCTTTTTCTCATTTAGGACACCGGATGCAATTCTTCCAAGGCTTCCAAAATCACGAGTTCCTGTTACATTATCTAAGCTAAAAATGCTAACTCAATTAATGCCATTTAAATTTCGTAAATTATTATCTTCCGATAAATAAGAAATTTGAGTCCCAATAAGTCATACAGAATCCATTCACATTCCGTGCCATAGATTCCTAAAAGGCTTCATAGTGATCCTTTCCCGTTTTTTAACCATGATTTCAGGTATGATTGTCTCGTGTGAGTCAGACGGAAAGGCAATGCGTATACAATCCCCTTTAAAATTTCAGGTAAGCCCAATGTCCTGTTAAACTTGTTCAAGGACCTTGGGATGACGTCCACGAACGCAGAAGCATATTTGAGCAATAAACTAGCTCATAGCCTCTCAAAATAAATTTTTACGGCAATGCGGTTAATCTTGAGAAATCCCTGGGAGATTCATTGCTACGAATGATTTATTAAGCGCGACTTTCATCTCGAGCAGATTTTCAAGTGTAATTAAATTGTACCAATTGTCACCGGTTTTATATAGTATCCAATCCACTAATATCACTATCATATATACGCCTTCCTAGGTCACGAGGGAGCCATTCGAACTGTACGGTATAGAATTTAGCACAGAAGCCGACGGTAGTCTGGCATTTTGCCAATGGTGGGGACTATCTGTTGTAACAGTTCGTTTTGAGTACATTCAGTATATCATATTCACATGTCGCAACAGAATCTAAGTCTTTGCTCGCACCCTCTCATAGTTCCCTCTTAGTAGAGCATCAACAACATCCGTCTGGATCAATCCACAAAAAAAAGAATTAGTTCGGAAGCGTAGGATGAGACAGAAGTTGTGACAAAATTTATGGGCTCGTGCAGTGAGATTAATAACATTAGAATCCCGAGGTAACATTCGTTGGTGGTGGTGAAGGACAGTGTCTGAAAGACACGGTACAATTTTGTGGTGGTAGGAGACATGAGAAGATGACGATGGCGGTAATGAAGAGAGAATCTGAAATCAGCTGGTCTCACGCTGCCTAATTCACGTGAATTATGAACGGGCTGCCAACAACAGGAACATCACCGAATCTCAGATTCAGTTTGTATACTCCAGAATGTGAGGGCTTATACTGAACATGGATGGTCCCGTCTAGGTTCTCCTTGAATCCCACTTGAACATTGCCAGGGCCTTCCATGGAAGCGTTTAGACCACCGGACACAACGGCATTCCGCGCATCTAGTAGGAACTGGTTTGTAATAAGGGACTTCCCATGAGTGGCTGCCGGACCGGACACGATCACGTTCTGAATGACATCCCGAGCGAGTGCAACCTTGGACTCTAAATCTCCGGCCACCTCCACTGTGAACGGGGATCCGGGGACATCACGGCCGAAGAACTTGATGTGAATTCGGTAGACTCCTGGGAAAGTGGGCGTGTAGGAGACTTCAACGATCCCGCCTGGTTGATGATTGAAGATGAAATCTGGTCTGGACGGGCCTGAGTAAAGTGAGTGTGATTCAAAAATTTATGTCAGTTTGAACCCCGCAAAATTAGTTACAGTAATTCATGGGTAGGAGTGTGGGTTTTCCACGAATCAGCGAAGGCATCTTTCAATTCCGTAACCCTCACTTACTCTCCTCCAACACGTTAAAGCAGGGCCAAAATTGTTCCACTCATGCATTTGAACTCACCCTCGACGGCAAAGGTGATTCCTTCCATTCGAAGCCCATTTGGGTTCACACCGAAGATGGCAGGTCGGCCGGCGAATCCTTGGATCAGTCCTTCACCCCACACTTGAATCTGACTTGCTGACATTTCTCCAACGTGTAACCTACACAATGGATCTTGCACTGTGGTAAAAAAAATAGGATGCCAAACGGAAAAAGTTGTGAAATCGAAACTTTTTTGTCCTTTTGAAAGGTGGAATAGACGAGGTTTTTCACTTGTGGAGACTCTCCTACGTTCAGATCGTCGGGAATGACGAGATGCGGGGAGTGGCAGAAAGGACTTTTAGAAGCGCCTTTACCTTGCGGATTTAAAAATAGGCTCACAGTTTACCTTCCCACGCTTGTCCTTCATTCGCATACATTATAATTTTATCTCTTCTTCAGCCATTCCTCTATGCTCATCAGTGTGTGAGGAGCAGGGCTCTCACCACACACTAGTATAACGAGCCCAATGCACAATCACATTCTATTTCTCCCCAACGAAGCATAAACATTTAGAAAATTGTGGGAGGGGGAAAATAAGAAGCTTTAACCGCGCTGAGGTGCTGACGGAGAGCCCTGCCATTTGCATGCGTCCTAGTGTTAGCTGCTTAGTACAAAATTGTACACACCCCGCTGATTCATGCCAAAGAAGTTGTGAGGCTAACAGAGAACTGGAGCATTCGTTGACTCGGCAGTGCACTTTGGAACGCAGTCAACACAATGAAATCATTAGCCTACTTGAACCACGTATAACAATCCAACACACCTCCACATCACCATACGGCTATAACAGGAATGATTGAATCAAATACATTTGTTGTGGAGCGGGGACATTTTACATTCCAGTTGCACATTCAGGAAATCTTTTAGAAGTGCTTTATTGTGTAATAAATTGTTCAGCTAACCAACATTTAGTGCCACACAAAGCCAAATCAGATCCGAAAGAGCTCCTGCCCTGAACAACGTCAACAACACGCGTGTCTAAAACCGAGTAGAAAGCAAAAAATTTGGCATTGCACGAAGTACTCTTGTAAGTTTGCTTTTCTCGTGGCACTTTGTCAAGACGTCATCGAAGCACTAATTGCTATTCGATGGGACTAACCGAGTGTAACATTGAGCTAAATTTACAGTTATTAGGTTACCTCTTCGGTGTAAATCTCACTATGGCAACAGTCGCCCTAGTAACCTCGGCAACGTGGTGGCTAGTTCGGATGACACTGTGTTTGCTGTGGACCCTTGGATTCTGTAGGGTAGGCTTAGCATGCTTAGTTATTTTAATAGGACTAAACGGACTTTCCAGCTCATCAATTTTATTTGTGGCATTTCAGGCAGCCTCGAAATACAATGCGACCGTTTTGTTTTCGGGTTTATTCAAATGACTGCTCTACAAATTGCTTCTGGCCGAAGAGGAACCGCCTGGTGACTGGTTTGAATGTATTATTATTTTCAATGTCAAATTTGAGCGGTGGCTTTGATTGGTTGATGCGGTCAGTGAGGGAAATGGCTACACGAAGTCGAAGCATAAAAATAAAGGTCAGTACATAAAAAATGTGGTACTCTGCGTTGGCTTACATCGAGATATCATACGGCTGGTCCTGGATTTCACAACTGTTTCTAGCATATATATACAGTTCAATGGCACGAGACGGATGGCGAGAATGATCCTTTGCCTTAGTGTGGCAAATGTGTTGTCTCGTTTAAGGATTACTGTTGGAACCTCATCACCCATTACTTTTGGAAGAGGTGGCGCTAGGAGTGCTACATATTCTATCGGCTTCATCACCCCAGCACCAACAACACAGGAGGATACATTCGTGCTTTACATAGAGAATCTTCATCATCAATCATCACTGCATACTACCGACAGTAAATATTTATTGGCGTTGCGGACGTCGCCACATAAGCATTTATCGAACTTTATCGAAACGAAAGATTAACAGGTGCAGTGGTAGTAAATTTAGCGTAAGTAACTTAAGTATCATGATCATTCCCGTTCACCACTATAGCCAGAAACATCATTTGACTCAAGTATCCAACGAATCAGATAATCGCTCATTTATTTCGATCTGAATATTTGCGTATCGGGTAAGTTTCTGTCCGAAATCCGCGGAAATCTGTAGAGTTTCAAAACATTTTGAACATAATCTCACTATCGTCAGGCGCCTTTTTTCGTTGTGGTAATTGCATCCAATCAAAAATGCCCCCTCAATGCCCAAAATGCTTTTATGGCATTTCATACCTAATCTGAGGAATTTCTGCTTCTTGGCATTCGATTTCTCAAAACATTACTATGTCCAGCGAGTTAATATTCGGCACTTTGGTTCCTTTCAGTGTACTTCGGTTCATAGGATCATGTGATAGGAGGGAGTCAAAAATCGAACACTATGTTGCACAAAACATACAGTTTCACTATGAAATACAGTAGAACATCTTTAATCTGGCCTCGAACAATTGGGCGAACATGGATGGATGACGGAGTGGCCGGATTATGGATACTACAATCTTGGCATATTTATCGATTTTAGGGTCTTGACCGGTTTACCACGATGTAACACTCGAAAAACAAAGCAAATAACTTTATTTAGTTTTGTCAGACAAAAGACAAAGTAATTACCCATGCTATGTTAGTATACTTAGGACTAAGGATTTTTGTTCAATGTTCGTTTTCATTAACAATCGAAAATTAATCGTCCACGGAAATATCTATGCGTATCCGGTTCTCCGAAGCCATTTTTCTTTATGAATTTCGAAGTTCTAGTTCATAGTTTATTAGAGATCAAAATATGCCTGTATCCATCTCCAAATAACTCGCTTTCGTTTGATGTATCACATTTGCTTAGGTACCAAGCGGTTCCAGAGTTTACCCCACAGGTTGCTTATTATGTAAATATTTATCCGAGGATAATTATAACACCAAGGGTCCATCAACCGAAAAATCTGATCCATTCGATGAATATCCGCAGATCATTTAATCCTAAGAACCCCTAAATTTGACGCACTTATTATGGGACTCTCCCTCCATAGATCAAATGCATGAATTGACGACGATTGATTCGAGGGAACTGATGAATAGCTTCAAAAGTTTTGCTAAGAAAAGGTTGGCACTTAACAAACAGGTGTTTGTAATCCCAAAATGTATTCGTAAATGCTGATTAACTCTTACGTGAGGGTTTAGGACCGTTCATCCAAGTCACAACTCGACCAAAGACCATTTCGCCCATGATGTCTTTTGTCCATGGTCGTATTTGCCTACGAATGAATTAGTCCATGGGACTATTCGTCCACGTCATGATTCATCCATGGCCCGACTCCGAATTCTTCCAGGTGGGTACTCGTTCAACAAATTGTCGTCCAGCATTGTTCGTCCAAAGACATGCTCGTCCACGAGTTTTTCGTCCCAACAATATACTTCCAAGGATACACTCCTCCGCATAAAATTCACCCAGATCACACTAACTTACATCAATTTTTCCCTGAAGCTGAGGAAAATAGTTGATATTTACAGTTGCAATCGAAAGTCATTCATACTAACGTTTCATGTTAGTGTAAGCTGGAAACAAATGAAAATAAATAGTAGAAGTGTAAAGTGGAAGCACTTAAATTCTTGCTTTGTAGAGTAACTTCACGAAGTTTTAACCAAAGTTGGACGACTACCCTGGAATATTAAAAACCTTACCACCAATGGATTCCTCTTGGTGAGCCCTTCCTGCACTACTGGTGCTGCTCTTTAACCAGTGGTACCAGACACGGAGGAAGAAATATTCTAAAAGTGGATTTGTTTGACATGGACCGATCAAAAATTCCTTTGGGACATGGACGAGTTTATTCATGATCAAAGAAGGCCATGGACAAAAATCACCCATATTTTCCTGCCAAACTTGTGATTTCTTCAAAGTGACATTTTTAAAAACATATAATGGAGGAGGAACCCTTTTGGGTGCATTAAAATGCGTAGGGGGAATCCCATAAGAAATGTTAACTCTCCCTATTTCTTTGCCCCCCAGGAGGTCCAAAAGGTAGCACCAAAAATGCTGCACACAGATCAAAGCGGCAGCAAAAGACCTATCAAATCAAAAACCGCTGCGCCATCTGGTGTATAATTTACAAGCAGGAAAGTTCACCGTTTATGATAATGTGAAAATAACATTCGGTTTTTACCACGTGCTGTAACTTCTGAACCAGCTGTCGGATTTAAGCGAGCTTGGTAACCAAACAAATATTCAAAGTCTCAGCTTTCGATTGCGGCCAAATTCATTGTTTTATGTTGCGATGTTCAGGCACCAAAGGAAAAATGTGACATATCATTTTGGGACACCCTGTACTTCCATCTCTGTGTTGGCATTTCGTGTATTGGAGCTGTCTGTTGGAGAAGGAATGCAAGTCAATGGCAAGGAGGAGTCATGTGGTGACTATATATACTCTTGCCGCACAGCAATGATGGTCAAAACCATGTTAGAGGTACGAGAATGTATGCAATTGACATTTTATACTTGATTATATTTGTGTTTATTATGAGTCTCAATTCATTTGAAAATTAGATCCTCACGACGATTTTTTCGCATTTCCACAAATGTCCAAATAAGTAGATACAACTCAAGCCGTAATCGAATTTATGAGATCTAACTAAGGACTATAATGAACACTAGGTTAGGAATATTAGTATTGATTCAGCTGTGGGATACCCAAAACAGTTGACACCAACAGTAAAATTAGTTTCAAGTCTTTTGCCGAACTTTGTATGCAGAATTCTTCACGTACAGATTCCCCTTCCAGATTTTGGCAGCTGCATTTGGTTCCGTGGATGATCACATAGACTGCAATGGTAGTTCTCCTCCTTGCCCATGACCATTACACCATCGATGTTTTCATCGGATATATATATATATATATATATTACGCTGCTATGCCAACGACATACCATGGCAAATAATCCCTACATGAAAATTTAGTCCCAAACAGCTTCTCACAGCCAACAATGGTGGTTCAGGATATGTCAATATTTTGAAGCAAACGTGGGAGCACATTTACCAAAGGGCTCTCGGACTGTTCGCCCACGCAAAATTTGCCCACCTAACTCACACAGCGGACCACTCGCCCAGATCAAACTGACCCAAGAGATCACCCGCCCAGGCCAAACTGACCCAGGGAACTACTTGCCCAGGCCCAACTGACCCAAGCCAAAATTAACCCAGGCTAAACTGGCCCAGGGGACTGCTCGCCCAGGCTCAACTGACCCATGTCTAACTGGCCCGGAGAGCTACTCACCCGTGTCCAGCACACCGCGGTCCACCTGCTGCGTTCCAACACCAGCTCAGGTAAATCTGTATCGTAGGCTCTTCTTATTTATGAAAAACTTCGAAATTTGCTGTGCAAATGCTCATTCTTAGCTTATGCTTAATTAATTGAGCACTACACACTGAAATCTGACGAGTGATTCATTTTAAGTGTTTACGAGATATGAAATGGCACTAGCACCATCAGATGCAACACTGTCTGAAACAGCGGAAAATGCCCAGCTTTCTTGAGCATAGCTCCGTTCAAGCGCGAAAAATATTTTTTTTTCGCCCTAAACGGGACCATTTTCATATCTCGTAAACACTTATAAAGTATTACTCGTCAGTGTCGTGGAATGCATAGCTAAAATTCAATCAAAAGCCTGTGAGTTCTGTTCAAACTTGTCTGCACAACAAAAAATGCTTTATTTAGCTACTAATGTGTCACTCAAAGATTATCATTAAAAATAACTTACAGTCGGGACGAGCCAGCGTGGCACTTTGCCAATAAAGAC
>WJFA01000211.1:0-53144 GCA_009870155.1 Pseudobourletiella spinata | reverse complement strand
ACGAGAGGCAGCAAGCAGCAAAGAGTGGTATTTTCAAACATTTTGACTGCGCTTGTGTTCGTTCTGTACCATGAAGCTATCGTAATGAAGAGAAGCCATGTGGCTGTGATGAAGACCTGACTTCTGGCAGTACACTGCGGTGGAAGTTAAGGGGTTTCAGCTTACTGGTACCAGCGTAGTGTGGCACTGGTGCGATGCGATGCGATGCGATACGAAGGGGGTTCGCACCCAAATTTTGAGTGCGAATGCGATGCGAAGCATCGCATTCGCACCGCATTGAGGCAATGCGAATTCCGATGCGATACGGTGCCTCGCATCAGTATTGTAATACTATAATGGGTATGCAGGACTGTCATTTACTCGTGGAGTGACAAGAAAATATTTTGTCAATGTATTATACACAGTTCTGGAGGTAAAAATATCTTGTAGTGCCATGTACTGCTCTCCCGATTGATTAATTTCTGTGCCATTGAAAGACATGCTCACAACAAGACACGGAGGCCCACCAGCGCTCATGCCTGAATGAAACTTGGCAGACTTCTGCATAGTTTAAGATAAACGTAATTGTATTCGAATGAGAAATGAATGTTGAGAATGAGAAATGAAATAATTATTTACAAGCGGAAATGGAAAAAGTTATTGGCAGTACATATTAAATTGTTTTCAAATGTTTTCAGGTTATCTTCCTTCAAATTGCGGTCCCATCTCGGACGGATGTGAAAGAATATCAAGATCTGAAAGAAGAACTGGACCAATTGGTCGGTGCCATCAACGGACGTTTCACCACTCCCAACTGGTCCCCCATACGGTACATTTATGGTTGCGTTAGCCAAAGTGAGCTGGCTGGTTTTTACAAGTAAGCAACAAATTGACTTGTCCGTATTTTCATACAATTTGCTTAGCTGCTAACGTAATTAAATTGAAATTCATTGATTGATAATTATAACGTTTTTAGGGAAGCATCCATTGCAATGGTTACGCCACTACGGGATGGAATGAATTTGGTAGCCAAGGAGTTCGTTGCGTGCCAAATCAAGGAGCCAGGTGTACTGATTATGTCACCGTTTGCTGGAGCAGGTTGGTTTCTGATTACGATGCTGCCATGACTTGGACTCATGTGGTGAATGATAGATGCACGTTGCAACTGTCCCTTCGAATAGGTGAAATGATGCACGAAGCCCTCATGGTGAATCCTTACGAATTGGATGATGCAGCTGAAGCCCTTCATCGAGCTCTTACAATGCCGGAAGACGAGCGGGAAGTTCGTATGTCTCATTTGAGACACAGGGAAAGAATCAATGATGTTAACTACTGGATGAAATCATTCTTGAAGGTGATATTTTACAAAAAGTGACTTGCTGCAAATATTATTGTTTTTCCGAGTTTAAACTTTAATCGTGGAATCTTTTCAGGCAATGGGCTCGTTGATCGTAGAGGATGGGGAGGAAGTACTGCCAACCACAATGACTCCTGTTACAATGGAAGACTTTGACGAGTACTTGTCCAAGTATGTTGGTTCTACATGCAAACTGGCGCTTCTGCTCGACTATGATGGTACATTGGCTCCCATCGCTCCTCATCCGGATCTGGCCATCATTCCCGATGAAGCCAAGCGCGTGAGTCGATTCGAAATTACTTGTGATAAAATTATTTTTTAATCCGGTCATTTCTATCTATGCAGACCCTGGAGCGACTGGCTCACAATCCGGACGTGTACATTGCTGTGGTGTCTGGACGTAACGTGGATAACGTAAAGGAAATGGTTGGCATTGAAAATATTACGTATGCCGGTAACCATGGTTTGGAAATTCTACATCCGGACGGAACCAAATTCGTCCATCCAATGCCGCTTGCCTACGAGGATAAAGTCAGCAACTTACTGAAGGAGCTTCAAGAACATGTAGGCAACTAAATTTTTCCAAGTATCATTTCGGACTTGTTCTATTCAGTCTTAATCGGAATGATTCAATATGTGTTCATAGTTGTGCCACGATGGTGCTTGGGTGGAGAACAAAGGAGCAGTCCTCACGTTCCACTACCGTGAAACTCCTCTTAATTTGCGACCACAGATCACTGCAGCTGCAGAGAAGCTGATGAAAGAGAATGGATTCAACGTCGGAAAAGGCCACTGTGTTCTGGAGGCACGTCCGCCAGTCATGTGGAATAAAGGTCGAGCCTCCATTTATATTTTGCGAACTGCTTTCGGAGTCGACTGGGCTGAGCGCGTTCGTATTATTTACGCTGGTGATGATGTCACTGATGAAGATGCGATCCTAGTAAGTTTAATTAATATCCACATCTCTCCATTTTAACAAAATGAAAATATAAGTTAATTTAAATAATTTAGAACACTAATCGAATCAAAGAGTTTGAAACGAACCAATCTTATCTGTTTTAAAGGCACTGAAAGGTATGGCAGTAACGTTCCGTGTCACGCCGTCCCACACTGTGAAAACAGCTGCGGATCGCCGTCTGCCATCCACTGACTCGGTTCTCATGATGTTGAAGTGGGTCGACCGTCACATGAACACGAGGAAACCAAGACTGAGGCTCAACTCTGGATCGAACAGCAGACTCCTTTCATTGGTCCAGTCTAAAAATAATAGCACTAATTCCTCTAACGCCAAAAATTCTTAAAGTTGATCTTTTCGTACTTCTTCTCCATGCTTGCAAAAGTGAACAAAGCCTATCCTTTCAAGTTGATTTAAACGATAACGAGGCACAATATATGATGTGGAAGAACAACTTCTAAGTTTTCAGTTTCATCAAAATAATAATTAACAATTATTAAAATGATATTTCTCTTTGTTTATATCGCCAGTTCGAGTATTACTGCTTTTGCAAATCTGATACGAGTGATTCATCGCGTGTATTGCAGCTAGTCAGATTTACCACTTAGGATTTGTTATTATTAATGGAAAAACGGAAATGCGTAACGAAAATTAACTTTTCAGATTAAATTGATTGAATGGTTATTCTTGTAGAGTATTCGAAGCTTCGGGGACGCTACACAATAATAATTGATAAAGAAGAAATTCAATGAAATCGCAGTGTGTTGTCTCTATCTCTCTCTCTTCGTTAATCATCCACTACTGTAAACAACCTCATGTGTGTGTTTGTGTTCTGTGTGCTTGATTCTTCACAATTGCGTGCTGTAGTTCAGTAGCTTTAATAATTGTCTGCTATGATTGGAAATTTTAGGTAGGGGAAGAGGGGATGCACTCACAAATGATTTTTCCCGAGTCGGACACGGAGTCACCCTTCAAGACGTCCAATGTCAATGGCACCACCAACGGGAATGGACATCATATTAACGAGGCTGATCAAGTGTGAATGCTAGACGAGTCCGAATGGAATATTACCATATCTCTATATACTTTACTCAAGTCACCAAAAAGTTAACTCACTATTTCCAACATTTTCGCTCGGGTGTACACGGTATAGTAAAGTGAGACGGAAATTGAGTAAACTGGGGGGATAAATACAGGCATATTATTGAAGTTTCGCTGTAACTCTACACTTTTCGACCGAGCAACTCAAAACAAAGGAACCAGTGGGAGTCAAATAAAACGCTTTTCGCAACCGAGTTCACTATACACAAGCAGCATATACAAAAATATAAAAACAGCAAATTCGTTTAATTTTAAATTTAGCATGCGAGACAGTCTTCTAAGATTAATAGTTTTCCCTTTAGTGTCATCATATATAGGATCGGTTTCATTATTATATCAGTTGTATTAATACTTGTTTGGTATTGCATCAACCTTACTTCATTGGTTTTCATCCACTATCATGACTGTCTCATCAAATTTTGAATATTAGTAAAAACAATTTCGTATTTGGAGTTAAAATGATGTACTGAATTCCAGACTATGTAGCACTTCAGTTTGTGTTCATTATATTTTCTGCCATAAACTTCATTCTTCGACTTAGCACACACAACCTACCAGTCACCCGCTAAATATTCTGGAGGTGTCAAAAGTAGGAAATTTTGTAAAATGGGTACACCTATTGTCTTTCCAGCTTCAAACACTACGCAGTATGGATGTAGAAGTGGAACAGATGGGTTATTGTCGGATTAATCATTGAAGAGAAGCTTAATCTTAAGTATTTTATATGTGCGGAAGAGCGAATGGTGAGACAAATGGAGTTTTGGAGATGTATTCAGTGGCAGCCCATCTGGGATCTGCATTAGCATTATGTCATCCCCCAAAAGTATAAATCACGGAAGAGCAATCATGCGGGTTCGGCACGGAACCTATAGATTTTAAGCAAATGGAACTGTCGAAACATTACATATATATATTTCTGTATTGCTAGCACACTCTCAGTGTGCTTAATAGTAGTATAGTATACTCATATGGCGTACTTTTCACATTTAATGACTTCTATTGAAGTACCTTTTGATCACTAATGCTACCTGACCACGGAAACAGTGTAAAAATATGCCAAATATCCAACAATTCGTGTTAGTAAGTACACCTTGAACCCTTACGTTTTAGCGGACCTAGACTTGCATTAAATATGTGTATAGAAGATCATGGGGTTTTACACACTCGCATGTTCATCCCAAAAATGAGCCGATTTGGGATTGTAGATTCGACATTATGGGTAATCAACATGTCAGTAATGCATGAATAATCAGAAATTCGGGAATTTTGTTTAACTACTATACCAATACCAACGTGGGATAATTCAGCAAGAGACGTTTCTAATTGCAACTTACATTTGTCGTGGATCCCTTAAAACAAAGTGAGAGTAATAAGAGGAACCCAAACCGAAAGACAACATTGCAGTAAATAAACGTACTAACTGATTCATGGCTTCAGTTTGATTTCGTACAGAACTTAATTCATTGCATTGGCGAAGGCTAACTACTCTACAGACAGGTTTGATGTTCCCCGCACATTGCATATTTTGTCTTATTCTACTAATTTTCAATACCATTTCATGGTATCTGGCATTGTTATTTCGTAAACCAGCAAAGTTTAATGCATCAGCAGCGTCAAAGCTACTAACAATACATTTTGTTTCACTCCATCCACCAGACGGACACCGCTAACTAGTGAAACTCACAAACGGTATATGCAGGGAGTCCCAAAACTATACGTCACATTTATTTTCGCTCTAGAAGCCGAACGCCTGATCGGAAATCAATAATTCGTAAAACAAAAAGGTACCGTTGGAAACCTGAGACTTTGAAGTTTTTGTTTGGTTCCATGCTTGGCCGGATCGGCCCACTGGAACTGGAGACATGGAGCAAGGGTAAAATCACATGGTAATTTAGCATTACCGTAAACGGGACAATTTTTGGCTTACTACTCGTAAACCCCATGACGCAGAACATGTGTGATTGCGCGTTCTACAGATCTTGAGACGGCGCTGGTACATCATTTTTTGCTGCACCAGAATTCCAAAATCGATGCTATAGGATCTGTGACCTAACCCCGTCAGCGCAGAAATGTCGGCAATTAAAAACTGCGCTCGGAACACTGTAGGAGGATCAAAAAGGGTAGCAATTTGTTATCGTGCATATTATTAGTCATCCGTCATCCGATTGTGACCCCCTCCCTCCGTATAAGTGATGACGTAATATGTGAACAGCCCCTGTCGGTGCGGAGTCCTGAGCAAACTTCATTATAATAGGCGGGAACATTTTGGTCTTAAAACTTAATTAGAGTTATTTTAGAGAGACTTTATTTAGAGAATCCTTTCATTATTTGTCCTGTCTCTAGGAAGGTTCTCAGTTTTTTCAATATATTTCCCTGCCTTAATGAAAAAATACAGCCACTTACAGCAGAACTGACTGATACTATTTTGTGGTAGTTCCCATTGTTATTGGTTACTTATTTTGCAGATTCCGCTACCGGGTTTACAAAAATACTAACTGTTATAGTATTAACCAAGTTTGTTCTTTTATAGTCGTAATCACTGTAGTGGAGAAGTACGAAGTACTAAACAATAATCTGTGAGTATGACATTCTGATCTCGTTTATGCTGTGGGAATGATACACAGGTCAAATTGTCTAATTGGTGTTCAAGCTAAACGTGGATAAACTTTGCAGGCATTACAGTTTAACTAATTGAGTATTGCTTCCGACGTTCCGACATCGATGATGTCCAAACGTCAATAGCATTCGAAGGATGATCCAGTCTACAACTAATGACATTTGTCGAAATCTTTAGGTGAGAGAATAATTCACGGTCCAGTTGGCTATAATTTTTGAGGAGTAATTCCTACACAATATTGTGGTGCGTCAAGCTTTACTTTAACTGTCATTGCTTTTCTTGCAGTGATAATGACAGGCGTTTCCTCTGAGTCTGTCGTTGGCTCCACAATATTCAATGTACCAAGCCACATAGTTCGCTGGATAGTACCATCCTCATGTTTGCTGGACAAAATCGTGGATTACAGAAGTAGCCTTAAGAGCACTGCTGGGTACCATCAAACTGCCTTGATACGGAATCAGCCTATTGCTGCTAGTTTCGTCGGCATCGTGCGGAATGCCTCTCAACGTAATCCAGGTGCTGCAACTATTGGGAAGGAAGTGCATCAAGTTTCACAAACTTTGGCGTTGAATGATCGATTAGGCGGTTTAGAGATTCCTCCGCGATTATTTAATGAGCAGAAGAAGTTCCTGATTCAGGTTTACCTCGTCCCTGAAAGCATTTGCCCACTCTTAAACATACGAATTCAGAAGAAGAAGAGGAGCAGAAATAGGAAAAAAATCGAAAGTGAGACCAGTGTTCCTATACCCGAGGTGCAAAATTTATGCCTGAAGGACGGAAGCCTTCAAACACAAAAATGTCAGGATTTGGACCGATTTCAACTTTCAAGCAACTGGAAACCCATTGACTCGTACTTCTTCTTTAGCACAACGTCATTGCTATACAATAACAGCCGCCGATCCAGCTTGCCAAATGACCATGTACTAATGAGAGTCAAAGGATTGGACGTCCAGTCGGCCAGAAAGTTCCTTAAAGAATCTATAATGCATTCGTATATCAAAGATATTTCCCCCGAAGAGCTCATATCTGGGTTAGAACTCACCACCCTGGACCGGCTTCTGAATGATGTAGCTGCATTTCACGTAAAAGCGAGTAATGTTAACGGCGTCTTTCGAAGCTGTGTAAAAAACTGGATGGCCAAAAATACGCTTAAAGTTTCCAGGAAGTACTACAAGCAATGTGGGACTTCATCTGGTCGGGTTATTCAAAAAATAAGTTGCGGGAACCGTCAGAACATGGGTTCCAACAGTGACTGCCACGCTATGGCCAAGTTACTACAGGGGTCCATTTGTACCAAGGCCATTATAGCAGCAATTTCCCAGTTTCTACGTATTAGTCATATTATCGAACTGCTCGGAGCCACTGGCAACCACAAACGTTTTCTGCGCTTTCTTCTACAACTGATATCATTTGGCGGTACAAAGTGTACAATTCCATTAAGTCATGTAATGGGTCGAATGAATCCCAACGATTGCTACTGGCTTAACGAAGTTAAGAATCCCTTAATGAAGACACATTTGCTTGGAAAAATTATTTCATGGCTCATCAATCAGTATATTTTTCCGCTACTCCGTTATACCTTTTACATTACTGAGAGAGCTGACACGCGATACAGAATTCATTTCTACCTGCGGGAATACTGGTTAGGTGCTACTGACAGACTTCATAATGAATATATTAGTAAAAACTTCTTAACTGAGATCGTAGGGGAAGCGAAGACACGTGCGATGGTGAATAGCCGGTTGCGCTTTATACCGAAGCCGAATTACAGATTTCGTCCGGTGTTGTCATTCCTTAGAAGCAGGTACGTCGATTTGATTTAGTTAACACCTTGATTGCTGTCGGAATAAAATTTTAAGTAAGTCATTTTAATCTTGCAGCAAGAAGCAGTCGAATACTTGGGGAGGAAAGTTGTTGCTGGATTATTGTAATGCGAAAATAGCGCCGGACAGCATCGGGGGAACAGCTACATTAGAGAACAAGTGGAAGAAATTTGTCGCCAACTGGAAAGAAAATAAATGCCCGACGTTATATTTTGTGAAAGCAGACATTTGTGATGCTTATCCATGTGTTCGTGTTAAAAAGTTGGGTGACATCCTCCGTGAAGAATGTTTAGGTAAAAGTCTTTTCCATCTGACGTATACGTGTTTCAAACCTCGGGTGAGCTATGTATACAATAATTTTCTCGTATTTATTTCATTCTAGCTAGTACAAATTCTTAAATATGACTGCCTTATTAGTTCCAGAGCATGGATGTAGTGTGGGACTCCCTTGAGAATAATCCTCCTCATATCCAGCAGCACCCGTACAAATCTTATAAACGGGATATGAGGGTAAGCAATAAGAGAGGACTATATGAAGCTGTTGTTGACTAATTTTGGAATGATGGAATAAGGATTAAAACTAATCATTTAAGGTGGATAATTTCAATGGTGCTCAACATTTGCGGGAAGTTCTGACTATTCTAGCATCTCCAGTCGTAAAAATAGGCGGGAAACTGCACAATTTTAATCGGGGATTACCTCAGGTGAGCTCCATCATGTTGGAAATTTTTTCACTTGCACTTTTTAACAAGTGAAATACAGTTAATGGTTGCATTTAAATGGTAACTTCAGGGATGGAAATTATCGCCTTACCTTTGCGATATTTACTACGCGAGCATGGATCGATGCTACTTGGGAACATATCTCAATGGGCCTGCGGATGAATTCTTTTTCCGGAATGTAGATGATTATCTGTTCATATCACCGGATGCTGACAGGGTCCATTCATTTTATAAGGCCTTGCAGGATGGGATACCTGAGTACAATTGTTCCATCAACGTCAGCAAGACCAATCACAATCTGTACGTAAGGACGGAAATACCTACGACTGATGATGCCAGTCTTATTAAATTTGTGGGTTGGAGCTTTTGCCTTAGTACTGGTCATATCGGTAGAGACTTCGATTCCTACAGTGGATTAGATATATCGTCCACTTTGTCATTTGTTATGAAACCAAATGAGCCCCCACAGGAATTTATTTTTAAGCGGTTGAAGAATCTCACGCCATTACGCATTCATTCCACTCTTTGGAACCGAGCGTTCAACTGTAAAATGAAGATTATGAGGAATGCGTTCGAAGCTGGTCTAATGGCCGCTTTTCGGTTCTACGCCATGTGCCGTGTCATATTTCCTTGTCTTAAGGACGTGGATTCTGACTTGGACAAGGCAAAATACATATTTCGCGGAATATGCTGTTGTGCCTATAAGGTCGCGGGGTATGTTCAATTTAACCATAATTTTGTAGTTGTAATAAATTTTACTTCACTATATTAACTTTGTAGTGATGGATTGATCAAGGATGGACAGCTTGTCGACCCAAGTAATCTGATTATAGATTACATCACTGAATTTTCGAAACCTCAGTGCAGATTACGTATTACAGATTATGCTAAAATTATTTCAGATTGGAGATTACTCAAATTATTTTCAAGATTGCAGATTATACGCTACAGATTACTCCACTTTTTGGAGATTGCAGATTATAGATTAGAGTTTAAATTTTTTGGATGGCAATTATGGATTACAGATTGCTCAAATTTTTGGAGATTGCAGATTATAGATTACAGATTAATCGATTTTTTGGAGATTACAAATTATTTTAATCAGATTTCTATATAGATGTTGGACTAACGAATACAAAGTTTTATGAAAAGTCTGCAAAACAAATTTAACCTCTATCTTATATGACCTTTTCAGCCTCACATAACTTTAACTATAGTATAAAGTTGGACCGCAATTTAATGCAGTTATCATGATGCCTACAAGTATCATAATGACCATGATAAGTATCAAGTAAATTTTTTATCACTATTTTTTGTGCCTTTACATACCCTACTATTCGCCGAACAGGAGTGAATTTCAATGGTAGGATAGCACTCCTGAGAGCAAACAAATGTTGGGAAAAGAGCTTTTCTGTCGCAAATGTCTTCTCAACCAGTTTACCAGAGCTCTTTTATGCTAAGCTATAATTCTAAATGTAGGTTCCATACATGCTGAAATAATCTGGAAACCGTGGTTAATCTGATTAATATGCGGCAGTTGCGCTCAGATTACAGATTATTTCATCATAAAGTTTGATTCAGATTTACAGATTTTAAATGTTCTTGTTCTTTAAATTGAAGCCAGATTAAGGGTTATTTTAATCTGTAATCTGTAATCTAAATTATCAGGCCCATCCGTGGGATTGATGTAAATATTTGTCGATTACTTTCACAGGGTAGTTTTGAACAGCATCCGTAAAGATAAGTCGATACCTGGAAACTTCCAACGTTGCAAAAGAACTTGTTTGCCAAAAGGCTGCGATTTTGGATCTGATGTCGGACGCCCTTGCCAATTATACGAGCAAGTTCAGCTCATGGAACTAGTAATTACAGTTCTCCATGGGTTTTGCTTGAAGCTATCCCAGCATCCTTCAGTTTTCGGGAAGAATTTGCTTCGTATGCTGCGATTCAAGATTAACAAAGTTTCTCGCAAATTAAGTGTTTCGCAGGTTGATGTCATCACAGATATTGTAAAACATATGCCAGGTGCCTTTACAGCCATGAAAAAGTAGCGTGAGCAGTATAAAGAATATGTTGTAACTTAGTTGTGGTGATTATTGTGTATACTGCGAACTGCGAATTACGAAGAAGTTTTACCTCACTATGATGAGTGAGCCGCCCGTGCCAATAAAATTCACATAAATCACTTTTTCCACGAAAAGGATGCATTAAGTTGTGTGGACAGTAATGTCCCGACCCGTCAGCCACATCTATAACTTTATCTACTATAATCACAACTATAAATTCGGGACGTATTTCAGGCAAGATTTTCAGCAGGAAAACAGACTTGAGCTCATTACCATAACCGCCTCCCTGAACGCAGCGATTTAAGCACAAGTTTTCAGAAACTCATTTAAAGATATGAGTGGAACTGGATGTGTGTTAAATTATACAACGTCTGGGGAAATTTTGTTGCATTTTTGACAGTAGGGATAGGGACACAGGCACAGGGCACTCGGAGAAACAACTCTTGGAAAACATCCAAGTCGTCCAGCTTGAACCCATAGATGGCAAAGATGTCAACTTGACCTATGAGGCCGCGTACACGAATTTCAAAAGTTGCAAAGAGCGCTGAGGGTGTCAGTTTCCGAGTACTATTCTGCCCGACTAGCGAAGTCCGGTTTTCCGGTATAAATGCTTGATATAATGGCTACGAGGATGGTTTTTTTCTTTAAGTTTTTAAAGTAATGGCATACCCGGCATACCTTGAATCAGAGCTGAAGAACGGACAAGCTGATATGGGACAGAGGAGTTCGTGGATCAATTAACACGCATATGCGAAAATATTTGGCATTGCTCACAAAATGCTACTGTTGGGAAAAATGTTTACTGGAGATGGTGAGAGTAACCAGTTTCACCTGCAAATCTTATCATAACCAGGCGAACCGTGTGTTGAGTCTCGGATTGTATTTCATGATCCACAACGATCGTGATAAACGTATTCTGACCTATACTTTTCAGGCCAAGTTGAGGTACCATTACCCTTGCAGTTATGGAGTTTAAAAAGTCAAGAACCGCCCATGTACCTAAGTTCGGTACCACCCAAAACCTTAGAATTGTTGGTAAATCCGCGGAAAATTCAAAGGTAATTTCCTCGGCTAGGTAAAACTTCGTGTCGCGGGTCAGCCAACAAAATGACCGGAGATCGTTGTCAAATAAACGACTAGCAATCGTAGACTTATTCTTCCCGAGAAGTAACTGTTGGGCCTGCAATAATTTCATAAGAAATTTCAAATCAAAATCAGGTGTTGAATATTAAATTTTTCTTCATGAGAATGATTTTCGTGTACGTGATTAGTCCAACCCCAACGGTCGCTTGCTCTAGGGCACTCTATATGCAAATGGCGGGAAGGTAATTGCAAAAGGATAGCGGGCCGGTTCCTCTCAGGAATAAGTAATATTCGGACTGTAGTGATAGCCTTTCGATGAAATCGTCATTTCTGGAATCCCTATTGAACGAATAAATAATCGACTTTTTCAATATACCCAAAAAATGCTGACAGGTGGACAAGACTTCCCGGGAGCCGAAGATAATAGCATCTGGATCACTAACACATGAGCCCTTACTGACACATGGAAAGGATTGTGACGAGATAGAGTCCGGATCACGTGAAGACAAGGTTACTCAGTTGGGGCTACGGGCGCGACCCAAGGATAGAAGCTTGGATGAAGGTTTCCTGTTTTTCAAGAGCGTCAGAGACGGATTAAAACGGAATGTCAAGAAGATGCCTTCGGAATTGGGACATAAAAAGTCCAAAGCATCGGCGTCATACGAAGACGTGAAAAAGCTTCTGGAGGAAAAAGAAATAGTGGAGAATTCCCCACCTCAGACATTCATGAGACCTTGTGGGAATACTTTGGATTGGGATTATTACATCAAGGAAGCTGAAAACTTATTGAATGTTCCACCGGTTGAGTACTTTCGGAATGTGAGAATTTGTTGAAATCAGCCTCTTTCAATATGTCACGCAAGATTCACATTTATATTCATTATGTGCATAGGCCCCGTTTGTCAATATTTGGAAGGATATTGCCGAGGTAGGACTGGCAATTGAGTTAAGAAATCCTTTTGCCACTGGTACGAATGATGTATTTTGGATTGGAACAATCGTGCATTTTGCGGGTAAGTTTGTGTTGATGAGCTATCTCTGCCTTATACCTAGACTACAATGGCTTTTTCCCGCAGGTTATCGTGCTCTGGTCAGGTTTGAGACATTCGAGAACTCCGTGCCCCCGCGTTTGGCCTGGATTAGTTTTTGCAGCGACGTTCCGAAGCATCTCTTATGGTGCTCTGAAAATAACCAAGAAATGAGCCCAAAATCAAGTACTTCTTGCACTATTTTATTATGATTACCGTGCATCGAACTTGCATTTCTAAACTATAATTCTTTATCAGTCGTACGGGATGACATGCCAACGGAGGAGCTCCAAAAGCGCTTGAGTGAATTTTACAAGAGGCGTACCATCAGTCGTCAACACGTGGAGAAGCTAATGAAATCAATAGATGCAATGAAAACTTTGGACCATAAGGTCCCTTTGGAGACCTTAGACATTGACACACTGGACGGGAGTAGGTTAGGCCGAATTTCAACCATCATGGGCAATCGTGTTCACGTAGCCTACTACGCAATCAAAAGCCGAGGAGAGAACTTCGACGGTGACCGAGGTTTTTGGTATAACTGCAAATCCGAATCCATTCATCCCTTCGGATGGTCACACACGGTTGGCGTCGAACTACGAGGAGTTGAAGATGGAGTTGAAGGAACGAACTTAGCCCCAAGCTGTTTTCCACATTGTCCTCAGGACATCGAAATCAAAGAGAACCTGTTCCTGGAGACACGCCATCCGATGAGGCCGCATAAAATAGTCAGCGCGAAGATATTGCAAGTTTTTAAGCATGGGTATTTTTTAGTACAGACCAGAGAAGCAAATAAACTCACTAGAGTGAAGTTTATATACCATTTGACGAGCCCGTTTGTTCTGCCGGTTGGATTTTGTGATAATCATGGGATTGATTTGGATTATGACCCTTCTGATTCACGGGGAAATAGCCTGAGGCTGGACCTTCTTTCACCAGTAAGCTTGTGTACATTATGACTCATATACTGATAGTTGAGACATGAATGACTTGTAATTGTAATTGTGCATCGTAACATTTTATATAGAAGCCGTCGCATAAATTTCAAGTTGGATTCAAACTGGAAGCCATCGATATACTGGACTCATGCTACTGTGCTCCTGCAACTGTTATTCAGGTTGCAGGTCACTTGATCAAAATCTACTTTGACAATTGGAATAAAGCAGTTGAGAAGAATTATCAGTGGGTGGATTTAGAAACTAGTGACATATACCCGTGTGGTTACCGGGAACTGATCGGTACAGAATGGCACGGTTGTGTAGAAGACAATAATTCTCCAGATCTACAAAAACTTTTTTCTCGTTGACTTAGTGCATGTCTTCTTTTCATGGAGAAAGAGATCCTCGTTGTTACTCATTACATTATTGATGTAACTATTCTTTTCGGTGTACACTGAGGCAGTTAGCATTGATCTATATTTTAGCTTGCATGAACTGATGTGTCTGCTGATGTCATCAACCCAAGACTTTAAAGTCTGGATTCGATCTTAGGTTTGTTGTTGAACAGAAGACTGAAAGACCGTAAATTCTGCCCCTATAGTCTGTACCGGTGTTTCTGTACAGATGTTGCATGTTGCATGATAGGTATCAAGTGCCATAGAAATATTGTTGTTATATCCGACGGTAGAAATCTTGGCGGTAAGGATTCGAAGTTGCTCTTGGTATCAGGGTTGTTTGAAGTTCAAGCTTACAATACTTTTAAAACATAATTAACATGGAGTAACGTGAAGTATACTGTATTCATTTTTATGAGTGGAATAAAAAATCAGCATGCTCAATCTTCTGTTCCGTTTAAATTTAAGTTTGTTGAATCGCATGTGAATGTCGATCGAATGAGTTCCTATGTTGAAGTTGACACTTTTGTGGGTAACCACACATTGGTGGATCCAGAAATATATCAGTTATGGCTAGATGGAAATTCACGTGAGTTCTTTATAATTTATTTGGACTACTTCAAGACGTATACTGTTTAAATGCGCTGGAGTTTGATTTTTCTACAGCGCAAGAAGCTGCGGCGATTATGTTGCAGCGTGGTGGACTCGGATCATCAGTTTCCATGGATCTCTTGCTGTCCGACATTTTTGACCATTATCAAACGTATTCCATGCTGGAAAAGCTACTACTATATCCACCTCGTCTTACGGATCAGTGGATCTTTCAGATGGATGCGGAGACACGTAACATGGTCATTTCAAAGTACGATGTTTCCTTTGCGCCTCGTATTATTATTATAGAGCAACATATTACACGATGCGTTTTCTAATATTGAACAGATACTATGAATTCGACGATTCCGTAATGAGAGAAATTCTTGGTAAGAAGCTGTCCTCCCGTCAGCGCAAGGATCTGGATGAAGTTGGTGAGAAGACCAGTGTGAACCTTAAATCGTGCAGGTATTTTGAACAAATATTGCATCAACTGATTTCGACTCTCAAAAATCTCATGGTTGGCGTGTTTCAAATACTTTTCAGACGTCAGTTTGATAATGCTAAACGGGTTTTTAAAACCGTAGAAGATCTTTCAGGACCATTGCTCCACAACATTAAATCTAATTTTTATCTCCCGGACGAATTGGCAAAGTAAATGTTCTCTCTTCATTACGGCTATTCAAACTTATGTAGTGTAGATCTAATGTCGTTTGAATTTTGCAGAAAGTACAGCGCAGTGGTTTTTATTGGTGAAAATCGTTTTGAAACGAACAAACGGAAACTCCAGTACCTCTCGTTCCAAGATTTCTTCACGTGTGCCATGTCCATAATGACGCATTGGAAGTCCCCCATTGAGGACGAGGATGCCAGCGCGGATGTGGAACGGGAATTCTTGATGGACCTTCGGGAGTTGCGGGTGCTATTGGACCGGGAAAAGGAGCACAAAATGTAAAGTTACAAGAATTTTATTTGTCTTGGGCGAATACGTCAATTTTCAAAGTCACCAGTGTTTGTCTGCTCAACAATACTAGAGTTACGTGTCAAAAACTGAAGGGACGGGTTTCGGAGAGGATTTACACCGAACTTGAACAAAATTTCAAGGTATTTTAAGAATATCTCTGAAATTTTCCGTTGTCTGTAACCTTGTACTCAATATTCATTTCATTTATAGGTGTATTCCCGCACTCTCATCAACCTTGCCTATGGTCTTAATCATAACAAGGAGCTGCGTGATTTATTTATTGATCTGGTAGAAAAATATATTGAGCCTTGCAAGCAGCTTCAGTGGCCGCTCTCCGACATGAAGGCTTTCCTGGAAGCTTACTCCGACGCCGGCTGTCAACTGGAATCAATGAAAACGTACAAGCATTTCTGTTGTTTTGTACAATAATGTAATTTGTGGCTACGAGTTTGTTAAGCCTCAGTATGAATCTGGTTGTATTACAGTAATCCAAGTCTTAAAACCATTTGGAAACGCTACATGGATGGAATCTCGGGATGCCTGCTAGCAATGTACCACTGAAGATTTCATTATTTGGTTTCATTGCGGTGCGGATGGTGGTCGACTGCGAATGGACTCATAATTTATTTCCTACAGTAATTTAGCCCAAGTTACTGAATTTGCATCATGTTTCGACAATTTTATTGACAAATAAAGCATTTTTTTAACAGTAATAATGACAAATCTCTAAGTCACTAGTCCATAAAATACTTAACATAAAATTGCTACGTCTTGGTTTTCACTCCTATTATCGTATTCTTATGCCCTCACGTATACACTCATGTACAACATAATCTTTGTCTGGTGCGATCTTGAACCTCTGTTTTCACAACACTCATATACACATTTTCCAAGGGGTTCCTATTACACCTTTTAAACTAATGAAGAATGAAACTCAAAACTGGCTTTTAACATCTATAATGCAGTTGTAGACACGATAATAGATTTGCATGTAATGAACTGATGCAGTCGTACAGAGCAACTTTTCACAAATGGAAACATGCATATGTGTCGCGTAACTGAGTCATCTTATCTCTGGGACAAGAAGTTCCCGCAGGCACGATTCTACGGTTGTAATAACATGGATGCATGCAGTATACTGTTACAATATATAATATATATATCTAAAATAATTGACAGGAAAAGGCTCAAAGGCTTCCGTGGTAAAAATCTATCTTTCATGCTCTCTCTACCTTCATTCTCCGACCCCCTTCAAAGATCAAGCTGCGTATTTACAAATTCTCAAAGTATATAAGTAATAAATAAATCTTTTGTACAAACTATATGATAGACATCCAGCTATGCTGGAACCATATCCTACGACTTGACTCTCTTCTGTTGCCGATAACGATAGATATCATTTACTGGGGGTGCAACAGACTCATCATCCTCACTCTCATGATTACCCACTGCATTATGATGACGCTTATCATCTCCGCCGCCGCCGCCACCACCACCACCTTTTCTTTTGAATGCTCGGCGTCCACCGCGGTTGCTATGGTGATCTCTTCCGTGATTTGTGTCTTCATGAATCTCAGGGTTCCAGTTGGCCGCTTTGGCGATATCAAACATAGCCGGGTCCACTCCCTCCCCTGTGGCTTGCGGGGCTCTGTCTGGGATTTGGAGTCGGTGGAATATTTCCAACAGTTTATCCACAGCAACAAACGGCCCGTGGAAATACGTCGGTGGCGGAAGGAGGGTATTCAGGTAGGCTACGGCAGGAGGCATTGGAAATGCTCCACCTGGAAGTGAAAAATTGTTTTCAAGTTGACTCACATCAAATGTCACAGGTTTCACGAATAAACAGCGGGTTGCCACTTAGTGTCTTACCAGGGACGGGATGCTCGCCAGGATATGCGTCGGTCTTAGGCTTGAAAGGGATCATTTGAGTGAAATCCGGCCGGACAACCTTATCCTCGTCCTCGTCATCATGACTGACTTCTTCAGAGTTCATGGGGAGCTGCAATTTACTCGACTGACTCGAAACTGACAACACTTCGGTGTACCCTATGGCCCTGAAACATTCACAAGTACCTCTGTGTAAACTAATCCTCAAAAACATCAAGCAATTAAGTTGATGCTACTCACCTTAACTCAAAGGTCGTACAAGGATAAAGGTCGAGAAATTTGTACCGGTCCACTATTTGAGCAGTCTCTTTCCCTTCGAATTCTTTCAGCTGTACCGAAACCAATGAAATCTTCAATTAATAAATACACAGTCACTTCACAACGAATCATCGAATCAAACTGCATACTTGGTTCAGGACAGCGCCACGTCGTTTCTCAGTTTTAATGATGCTGGCAAGATCTCCAATATTGGACTCAAACTCTAGGAACTTGTTCCAAATGTCACTGTGAATAAAGCCAAAGGGAAATTTTACAAGTCAGAATACAATGATCAGATATAGAACGTCGTTGAAAGTCGCACTCTTCTCCATACTTACACAGATTTATCCGGCGGTAATGAACCAGAAGTGAGAACACGCTCAAAAAGCACCCTGGTATTGTTATCCTCTGAAAACATAGTTTGGCAAAAATGAAAGACATGAGGAAGAACACATGATTTCAACTTGATCAACAACTTGAGCTTGTTCAGGTGATCCCTTACCATTTAAATGTGAGAGATAGTCAATGTAGCACATGACATATTCTGCATTTTCAGGGAACTTCTTTAGGCCGAGCTCGAAGATTCGAAAGGCGATATTCGGATCCTTACTACAGTAATACTCCATTAGAGCTGCGGCTACATAAACGTGATATTTCGATCTCGGATCTTCCCGAGCCTTCTTAAAGATAGCTCTTGCATTCTTGATACCCTCTGCCCTCCTCCCAAATTTCATGTACTGTATGTATGCCTATGGAGAACAACAGACAATCATCACTTCCTTGCTCAACACAACTTCTTCGCAATAGATGCCAAATCAAACTCTCAATCTCACTGGGTAGTTAATCGTGTTTCCAGCTTATATAGATAAATAAACTTTATCCATTCAAATTCAATGATATGTGGCGTACTAGCTCACCCATTTCCATTCTCATCCAAATCAAACTCACATACAATACAGCAAACCCATATACGCTCCTATGTGGGCACACACATCAGCACGTTGAGGTTAATTTTAAATCATGTACGCCCCTGGGTGGTCACATCAGTAAGTTGAGGCAATTGTTATACTCTGAGCTTCAACCCAATTCAGAATGGAGGTGATTTAACGCATAATAACACAACAGCCCATCTGACAACTTACGGAGAAACCGCGGGGGACATTGAACTCGCCAATTAAATTACTACTACGATTCTGAATTAATAACCACCGGTTTTATGCTGAAAAAAATGAGCTGAACTATCTTGTGAATTAAGCTAAAAATTGGAACAACAATGAGAACAAGGAGACATTGAGATAATACCATGTGCAATAGAGACAATGATCCTTGTAATAGTATCTCATAATTGGTGACAGCATTGCCGCTTGTCGCAGCAGGATTAGCAGGATGATGGCACCCATAAAAAAGATTCAGGAAGCATCCTCATGGCTGTCTACATTTTTCGTTACCCCCTCCCCTAACTGGCCAAGTAGGCCTTGAGTAATCATACACATCATATCATCATATTCTGTGTTCACGATCGGTGTAAGGAAGACTGTACGCAGTAATTACACGGAAAGTTTTTTTTGTTTGATGTTGGTCAAATGAAAGGCTTTAAGGAAAGCGAGTGAAGGTTGGAAGCTTCCCAAAACTGCCTTCATTGCACACACGTCATCGTCGTTCAGGTGAGCGCCACCCATGTAAAAAGACACGGGAGACGTTCACCTTTTTAATTACTGCCAACAACTGTGAAGTGGACAGGGAGTTTTGAAAGGATGGTAATAATATTTGATTTCGATTTAATACTGAGCATATCACAGCAGCCTTTGAAGTTACTACAGTATTTGGTCTTTGAAGATTCATCGAACAACAAACTATAATACGTCGAGAAAGTGTAATTCAAAAGGACGAAAGAAATTTCAACTACAGTGACATGTTCAAACCGGTTACATACAAGCGTTGGGTCAGTGTCTTCGATGTCCAGGAGCTTCTGGTAGACAGTATGAACCTTCTCGTACTTCATTCTACCCTCTTCGAAGTCAGCGTAGGCAAAGTACAATAGCATATTCTTCTGGAGAACTCCGGAAATGGCCCGTTCGTACATATTTGCAGTCTCTTCGCTGAATTGTTTGGCAGCAGCCGCATCCTGAAATCAAAAAAGTCGCTACGTCTAAAACTGTTGCCGGCTTTCGCCCTCTTTATTCAAATCTGAGTTCCCAAACACATAAGGTTCAAGAGCATACCCCTTTCTCCGCCAGCAATTTTGCCGTGTGTTCCAAATAGAGCGCAGCCTCATACCAAATATCTGGATGGTGAGTCAAGCACAGAAGACACTGCTCATATGCAAACATGACCCGTTTAGCCAGCAACGGGATATCTTCCGTTCTCATCGGATTATTCTTCTCCCACTGTATATATTTTTTCCACAAGTTCACCTGTTCACGAACCATGAGAAGAGAGTAATCAAAATTATTAGAAAACCAGAACCAAGTGCCGCCAATGACGCATATGTAGCCTGGCATGATTCCACCATCAGGAGAAACAATGTTATTATCATCCTAGTTCAAGCAATGTAGGTATGAACGCATCATCTGGTAGTCGTAAGAGTTTTTGCATGCTGGCACGAGGACAGTTCAAAAGAATGCTCACCTGACGAACTTCTTCGGGCGTACCCGTGGGCGGGATCGCAGGAAAGTTCCTGTTCAGCCCCCTGGTTACTGCCTCATGTTCTTTGGCAACACGGCGGGCATTCATATAGTCCCGGGAACGCTCCATGGACATCTTCTCCGCTATTATAGGATTGATGCTCTGTTCGAATGCAATGTAGTCTTTCCACAGAGTCTCCACGCTTACCATCGGGGTCATCACGGCTTTTTGGTACACCTAAAATCCATGTGGCGCATAAATATACTGATTCTCTCAACAAGGCAACCAGGTTTTCACAGGATGAAATCAAATTGGAATAATGGTATAAAATCTGGAAAAACTAATCACCTTTCTAATGGCACTTATCTTCTGATTTTCAGCATACGAACCGATAGCCTCGACAGATTTGAGAAAATTTGCGTAGTCATTCCATATTGAAAAGGACTGCACGTCCGTTCCGATCTTATCCAATGCAAAGTCATAGGATTGTGCCATCTTTTCCCTTCACACAAATACAATCAAAGTTCTTAAAACTAAGCCTCCCAGTGAGATTCTATTAGCTTGCACGAGTGGCTCAGGAAATGCTTGTAAGACAAATTAAATGGCACGCTGACTTACTTGTATGTTGGCAACGATGACTTCGATTCCCGAATGTATTGCAAGTACAGACGCCAGAGATCGATATTTAATACCTTGATGAGACATCTTTGGAATAACTGCCAATCAGAATGCATACATACTAATACCGGAATCATGAACTTGATTTAATTAAATAATTAATTTCAATGACTAAGAATGACGGTACAAAATTTCACAACAAAATTATCATATTTATATGTTTCTCAGGAGTGGAGGAACTCTCAAGTCGGAAAATTTCAACATCTAAGAGCTTTCCTCTGAGAACATCCACTGTGTGTACGCTGAAGAATAGCGATTTGACGTGGTCGAGAAGACTACAACAGTGGTTGCGGAGCGACTCCGTCTCACCCTTATGTGGGATATCAAAGTGAAGCCTATATAATACTGAGGAACAAATTATGCGCCGGTGGTGCAGTGAGTCACAGGCATGAAGTCAAGTAAAGTAGCAACGACTGAACACAGAAATAATTCAATGTGCTACGGAACAGTTCAAGGTTTTTTCATACGACTTTATTTCTTTGAACTGTCGTCGTGTGCTTCACCTTGAATTGAATTACGTCTAGAGACGAGAAATAGTAGCGATTTTATTGACTTCTTTTACGGCATAGCTTTGGTATCAATTGTATTTGTACCATCATCATAAACGCACAGAAGACACCCTTCTTAGCTACATCACTAACTAACAGTTTGTGCGAAGCCGTAGAGATATATATATCCCATATTCTGTTACAAAATATAAAACATTAGTACTAGTTATAATCCGACGTACGTATATTGAAATGCAAAATTAACTATTTAATTATTTTTGAATTAGGTAAATATCACAGATCGTCAAAAGTACTGAAAGACATGCAATCTTTTGTCGGTACCCTGATTCAATTCACATGACACACTCAGTTGTTGAACTTGAATGCATCCTTTCTTTTCTTTCCGCCCCACAAGTAAACACAGATTTTTAAGAAAAAAAAGTATCACGTACTTAAATGTCATTCACTCAAAAAAATGACTATATCACGAAATTCTGGCTCTATAACACTTACCTTTTCAACCTTGTCAAAATTCCGCGCCTTCATCTGGAACAGAGAAATACCAAAAATTAAAAAATGTATCACCATTCAACGCCTACCAAACGCATCAAATATGAAATCTAAGCCGGAATCTTGTCAGCAAAAGAAGATGTTATCATTCAAACTCAAACAATGTAGGTAAAAACATCATGTCGAGACCCGGCTTAGCTCTCACTAGCGAAACTGACCTAATTATTAAAAACACTTTCATCCAAAAATTAATAATAGCATAGTAAATTCGACTGCATTCCTGCCGATATAACAATACCAATCAGTACAAGCCTCTGTAAATTCACGCCAAGATACTCCATGTAATATTCCATACACACACTAGTAACCGTATCTTATTTGTCCAAAACTATTCCACACTTTGGCAAACGCCAGCATTTATCTCCTAATGCTTAACCAATGATTGTACGCATTCCCGCTCCTTAAACACACAATTGCTCGAATATCTTACCTCTTGTTCGATGTAGATTTTCCAAAATCTTCCAGTTGTAGGGAAGATTTTGACCAACTTCTCAAAGAGCGGTCTCACATCTTCAATTCTCCTCGTCTGTAATTCTCTCAGTAATATATTCCATGCATCCAGGTCAAATGGATTTTCTTCCGTGGCCAAAAAGGCCCGTTGAACGCTTTCATTTGTAAACTGCATTTTACGTCCTTTCTGTTCCGGGACGACAACTAATTCGGATCTCAAACCTGAAAATGAAAATTCCAATCGGTATTAACTTTCTACAAACTCTACCGCTATACTAACCACAACAAACTTTACCATGAACTTGAACCTTAACTATCTCTACCATCACGCTCTCACCCTTACATGACCCCACAACAAATCCCAACAGTTTTCACCCCAGTCAACAATTCCAAAGTTTTACAAGTCCCTACAAAAACATCTCACGCCACAAACTGAAAATATTAGCAAGTTCCTCACCGCTTTACTCAAACTTACAAAAACTCGGACTTTCCTATTGAGACACGTCTTCCGACTAGGAATTCCTCCAAGTTACCTTGTCACAAAATGGCGTTTGCGTGACAAAATTTAAAGTTTCTACCTTACGTTATACGTACTTAACGGATATTTAGTATCCGTTTTCACACAACCACCACCATACTGTAACACATCCGTGGACGCCAACCCAACTCACTGTGCTTACTGCGAGCCATACGATCATCAAGTAAAGGACAGACACTACTCGTAGTATTGCTAGTACGTGTGCTAGGCAGTCAAGTGTGATGCGAGGGCTAGAGGTACGTACGACTAATACCAGCACCACCACACCATCGCAATTGTGCCGCAGCATAGGGCTTCTCGGGGAAAGGGGCCGCAGCCTGTGCATAAAATAGGAAGTGAAGCCGTAAAGTTGTACACAACTTTTCGAGGATTAGACGTTCCACACTGCCATGGTTAGATGACGCTACACCTCCAATTCCCTCATCCGTAGCAACAAAAGTATATGATCACAGAGGCAAGAGTACGAACGATGCAGCAGCAGCCAGAGCATATTTGTCATTCGTATTAATCAGCCACTTCCGCCTTCTCCGGGGCCATAACAGATACCTCATACCATGAATGTTGTGCAATAATTACAATAGACCGGAAGTGGCAATTCATATGTTGTGAGCCAAAAGAATTTCCAAGTGAAAAGCTTGAGAGCGGGATGTGATGTGTGCCGCATATGTACGCAGGTATCCACCATGCGTGCCACACCGATGATGTTGACGATGCAATATACGTACATGGTACACGGTAGAATCCGACGTGAAGGCAACGAGGGCCAAGAGACCTTGAAATCTCCCTGTTCCACCATCTAGAAGGAAGATCCAAAGTCAGAGCACCACCACAGGAGGAAATTCCTCAAAAAATTCATTATGTTATTAGATGCGATGCGCCAAAATTCAACCACTTGAATCTCCCCATCGTCCCTTCGTAAATAAATCTACAGGCACACAAGCAGGCTGGATATGTGTACACACACACACCGACTTGTTCTTATGGGCTTAACCCAGGATCTTTCACAAGTTTCATGACGTCCCCAAAGGTATTTTAAGTGACGATATGGATAAATTAACTCAAAATTCTACCCCAATGGCTTCATAAGCTTCACAGAAGGGGGCTACGGACGCGAATAAATTTTATTGGGCGTCTGGGGTAGTTAAGGCAGTGAGGAGACGTCAATGGGGGACCAGGACAGTTTGTGAGTGAAACCGGGGCGACTCATCCGTGTGGTTGCTTATATAGCACACACTGGGAGTTGGAGTAAATTCCAACGAGATTGAATTGAAATATCGCAATCAGACGGGGCGGAAGGAAGTGGTAATATCTTGAGTAATGCCTCTTGCTACTCCTGCTTTTTTCATTTTAGTTGTCCACACACCACACACTCCAAACCTATATACTAATGCCGACGATACACACATCATGATGGGATTCGCTCGTGGTGGGACGGTGGTGTGAAGTAATCTATAATAATATAATTTGTACTAGATTTTTTATTACGCTCCTTGTTGTCCAAATATTTTTCGCCTTTTGTGCTCCTCATCACTCTCTGCTCCCACACACGGACGGACGACGACGACGCGTTAATTGTGAACGAGTGTAGGGCAGTTACGAGGGATTACAAGGGAGATAAGAAAAATAACATTTGTACATGTCTACCGTGTGTTCTTTCTTTATATATATGAGGCTTCGCTTTAAATCTGTGGACGTATGTATTTGAATTTATGATGAAAGGGGAGAATTTATAACAGTTTTTTTTCTGGTTTTATTTCCGTGAAAAGTTGAAGTGGTTCAATAGCTCCGAGTGCGTTAGCTCCCCCGTGGCCCCACATTTCCCAGTGTTATTATTGTTATTATTGCATGAGAGACGCCGCTCCAACCGTGTTTATATGCCTACTATCAACATCATCCACTCGGATGTCAAGTATCTTAACCAACCTCCGCCGATACTTGTTTTTATTGGATAATTTTGGTGCGTATAATCTTATTTTCATTCTCTATTTCTCTGTAACTCAGTGACATTACACATTCAAAAGGAGGATTTTGGTGATTTTTGGTCCGTAATTTCGGTGAAGTGAATCATGAGGGAGTTCACAGCATGCGGTCAGTTCCGTGTTGGTGACGCTTCCGGTTTGGATCTTTCACCATTCACTTATTTGCCGCGATTTGTTCATTATGAGGAAGGGATAGTGTTGAAGTGCCGCTCTTGCTAGAATCTACACACACACACACACACACACACACGTAAAGTTGATGAGCTTGAATATTATCGTGAAACCATTGTATAAATTATTTGTAATCTTTTAGTTGCTCTTGTTGTTGTTGTTGTTGTTGCGGCTGCTGCTACTGACCGTGATTGGAGAAGGCTTCGGTGAGAACATGATATATGTTCCCATATCCTATTCACACAGAAGGGTTCCAAATCCAACCAACTTTGAGGACTCGGGTTATCTCAGTAGGGGAGATGGTAGTTCACATTGTTATATCGAATCACTAGAGAAGGCTGAAGGGTAGGAGAGATAAAGTGTCATATCCGTCGAATCAAATTCCGATACTCATTCCTCTACTACCCGGACGGAAGATAACGGAAACCCATGCAAGGGTTTTCCGTCATAGAAAGCTCATTTCTCCTATAATACACGCACACACTCATCTCTAATACACTTTAAATCGGTAGAAACATGTCCTGTTATTGAGCAATCCTTGTTTAGAAGATACAAGATACGATGATAGGTTCAAGTATTCAACTTTTACTGATTGGAATTAAATGGATTTAAAATTCGAATTTATTATTTATTTAGGAGCCTCCAGCTGCAGTTCAACATATCATCAACCCTATCAAAGAATCCGCCGCCCCCAGAATAACTTCCTCGTAGTGCTGCTCCGTCACCTTCCGCCGTCGTCGTCGCCATCAAGTTTGATTTAACAGACAAACTGTACTGAGGTGAATGTGCAATTATCATTTTCCATTCGTCATCAAGAAGTGGATTTTTCTTCCCACAAAATGACAACTGTGATGGAGGTAAGGTGTAAACTTGGAATCATTCTATAATAATATTTCATAGACTTTGTTCTTTTATCTCCAGTATTCCACTCACAATATCATAAACGTGCTTTTCTATTGCCCCTATTAAGGCTACTGCCAATATTCTTACTTTATATGTTCGCGCGAATGAGAGAAATCATTAGTTGGGTTGAGTTTACCGACGAAATAGTTTTATCAACAACATATCCAATATCCATTTTTCCGGCTTAGCATTAACTTTATTAACCCACGTACAGTTTGCCTTGCTTTATTATGCAATCTGTACTTGTACTACATTACGCGGTGAGAATCGTAGATTTATTTTCCAGTTTCCAAAATCAACTTTTCCGCCTTCGCCAGGGCCTGATGCGCATGAGGAGGAGGAGATGAAGTGGTATTAAAAAACTGTCCGCCAGCACTCAATAGGTCCCATGGACGAGTTTTTATGTCCACATCTCTGTCTTAATTTCCTTGTAAAGGAGGAAAAAGGAAAGGGCATTGTCAAGGATAAGGATACGATGAGAAAAGGAGGAGCGAGTTCTGTCTTTAGGGTGGCCAAGATGAGGAAATGCATGAAATTTATTAATGTCCTCCAACTCTTTCTCTCTCTCTCTCCTCCTCCTCTCCTTCATCTTCAGACGAACTTCTTGGGTCTTGGAGATATCCTCTGACGATCATATCGTAGTTTCCTATGGAACTCTTTTCCCACCACACACAAACACACACATTCTACACTGTAACCCAACTAGCCGTGTAGCAGGAACCTAGGAGCAGCAGAAGCATCTTTAAAAGTGTATAGAAGCTCAAAGCCTGACTGACGAGGGATACAGGAGTGCTCGAGTGCTTAAGAGGCATAGCCATAGAGCATATGATGAGATAGGGAGTTGTTGAAACTTACGTATTATTATGTGAGCAGGGATTGGACAGGGTCTTACCTTGTGATGATGATGTTGTGAACTTGACTATATAGTATTTCAGTTCGTGTCTTGATTTCCTGTTCTAATAGATCTCGCTCTCTCTCTCGCTCTCCCCACAAGCCCTGCGTGCGTCTATAATTTCATAATGAATGCTGACTCCAAATTAAATATGACCACCATGTCTCCTATGTATTCCATTCCATCTGCTTTATTTTTTCCCCCATTTTTATTCATGATCATCATCATCAGCAGCATCAGTGCCTTTGAGTGAATCGACCAATTGAGACACAGGTGTCGGGGATTTGCTTGGACTTCCACTGCATGTTCCATGCCAGCATGCAAAGTATGTTGAGTACAATGTTTAATATACGTAGGGCCACTACGTGTTACTTGCATGTATTTTCCTTCGCTCTTTAGAATCCTTGCTTGCCGTGTATCTGTACGTATCTATTATCGCTCTGGTAGTTGAGCAAGGAGTGTCAACTCCTCCAAGATCCCTGTTTTTCTCAATTTATTGACTTTCGTATGTATGACATGACCACAAACGTCCGTGAAATCCGGAAAGAACCTGGATCATCTTTGTCCTGCTTACTCAGTAGAGCTCCTGTTTAGGTCAGGCCAAATAATTCTGTGGTGTAAGTGGAACCAAGAAGTGTTTCCACATGTCCGAGATGATGACTCCATACATTGGGTGAGGAGGGAATGAAGTTGCGGGGAAATTTCATGATGAGTTTTTCCTCCCCGCACTCGTACACTAGTGTTGCTACGACGCACTCTTACTTCATCACTACCGCACGCTTTTCCTAATTGCGAATATACTGTGAGAGATGGCTCAAAGGTTACTGTCACCACGAGCTGTTTCAGGGTCGGTCGTGTGCCGTCTGGCCTAAAAGGAACAATGGAGCTTTTATGGGGAGTGTAAATGAGGGCAGCAGACTGTCATATTCTGTGAGCGGGAATAACCGTATTAGTAATCCTATTGCGGTTTCCGTCAGTAGACCCCCCCCCTCCTCCCCAGTTTCGTTTTTGTACGAATGAAGCCAGTGGTGCTTGCAGAGCAAATGCTATGAGGATACTTATGACGAGTCCCCGAAAACTCCTTGTTGTGACCGACTCGAGTAACTGCGGAGTGTCCTATTGAGGTCCACACAGTACCAACACTTGTTGTGTACTCTAGATTACTACTGTGCACACTAGGGGAAGGTATTTTAGCTAATTACTGATGAGATTAGGTCCACTCCTGCACATGTACGGGCACATGGTTTAAGACTGGCGGTAGTGCGGTGTGTGCAGTGAAAAATTGCGGAGAGTTGTGTGTTTGTGTGTGTGTGTGATTAGGGGGGGAGAAGTTCGGAGATCCATGCATTCCTAACCTGCCTGCTTGTGGATGAGGAATTGACATGGTACGTGTGGGGGTAATATGACTGGAAATATACTGTCATGGGTGAAGGTGTTCGCATGTTTTCCTTCATTGGCGGCTCTCTCTCTCTCTCTCTCTCTGCGGTTATTATGATCGTCGTCGTGTAAGAGAGCGCGGGTGATGGTATATATGGAAAGATTCACGTTTGGTTAAACGTGCTACAGTGCAACTGTCTTTATTTCCAGTCATTACTCCACACTGCACTGACTTATAGTGTTTTAGGCCTGATAACGAGGGACAAGTTCACAGGTCTTAGGAATCTATAGAGGTGTGAACGAACGTTGTACTTCCTCCAGTTCGAGTTCGCTCCTTGCCGTAGTAGCCCGTGCTACAGATCCCAGGAGATCCTTGTGTAGATGTGATGAGCGTTGTCCCGTGTAGGAGTCTTTGACAGCTGAAGTGCTCTTGGCTGACTTCCGGTGTGTTAAAAGGTCTAGCTCCTGTAGAACCGGAGGTTTCTAGTGTTGAGACGTTACGGAGGCAATAAGTGCGTATACTTAGAACCTGGAGGTGGGCTCGGGCAAGGAAGTAGTAGTGCGGCTCACTGTGACTTTGGTAGTGCAGTTGTATGGTGTGACGGGGAAGTGGGAACTGTCTTTGTAAATACTTGGAAATGGTGAGAGAAATGGATCAGAAATTCCCGTCCACGGACCCAGGATTCACTTCAGTTCTCGACCTCGAGGTATAGCTGTATACACATTAGCTTTGGCGGCAATACGCGGAATCATAAGTTGTGTATGGACTACGGTTTACTTTGTGTGTGTTTGGTGTGGAAAGGCGCAGCTGGAGGGAGGAGGGTAGCCAAAGGCGCCAGAGGATTAGGGGAACTGAATATGCATATTGGAGGGATTCGGATAGCAGACATTGTGAATGTTTCATGTATTTACATTATTAATAAGGTTACGAACCTTGATCTTCTGTAGGGACTGTCTGCGGAAGAGGAGGGATTAGTGTAGAGCTTTAGGATGTTTGTGATACATTATTTCTAGAGCAAAGGGCTTGTGGTGGGGGATGCTGCTGCTCCTGCTACTGGAGAAATTATTCATGCGGCAGTTGAGGATGACTTGACGACTTATTTATGACGTCTAATTAATGGTGGTGAAAGAATACGTTCGTTCTGACGAATGTGAGGAGGACATTGGACATTACTATGGGGGGCGGATGTTCTTCCAAGAGGAGAATAACTCATGGTGGTAATGTGTATCCGGGTGAAGGAGTATGGTGTGCATGCACGGGGATTTAAGGATGAAGAAAGGTTTGATTGAAGGATAGAATATTTTCTGCTCCGTTTTAAATGGCTGTGCTATTGGAACCACTACTGCTATTCTGCTGACGCAGTGAACGTCTCTGTGTAATGTTGAAGAAGAGGAAGTATGAGTGGTTTATGGTTTCCATTGAAATCCCATACGAATGCACGGCGGGTTGAATGAGGAATAATGTGAGTTTGAGTCAGTCAGTCAGTCAGCAGTTGTTCGTATGAGTTGAATGTGGGGGAACATGTGTGTCAAAGCCAATCATGTTTATTTGAGTGTGAAGTTGCTAAATGGTCATTGTTATTATTTTGCATGTGTGCTATAGCGAGGAAGTGCTTTCTATTTACCCACGAGTGCTATTTCTATGAAGAGGGATCTGGATATGTCCTGCGTCGCCGAAGACCTGTCCATGTCGGCCAAGAAACGACCCAAGAAGGCCCCGCCATCCAAAAGTAAGCCTTGTGGTGATGAATCTTCATGTGAGTTACGAAAGGAATAACGATGTAGCGGAGTGAGTGGGATTTTGATTGAGTGTCATTTTGTCTGTTCCTCCAGTCACTATCTCAGAATCAATGGAAAAGGCGAAGAATCCCACTGACGACAGTTCGTTTAAGACTGACATCATCACCCAAGTCATGGATATTCAGGAACCCTTGGCAGAACTTAAAAAACTCCTGGAGCAACGATTTGGTTTGGACCTCTCCTCATTCCAGTTTTGGTTACAAGACAAAATTAAAGTAAGTTTTAAGAAAGTTGGGGATTTGTAGGATACTTGTTAATGTTCGTTAATGAAGCCGGATTCGGATTAATCATACTTGTAGTAGTATGAACAAATAATTTGTGGATCAAGTTTTGACAGTAAATCCTGTTTTTACAGATGCAGCCGCATAAACCCTTGGGTGATCAGTGTATTCAAAGTGAAGGACTTGCTCAAATAAAAGTAGAACTAAAGCAGCTTCGTGGCAACAATAGAATTAATATTATTGATGTTCTGAAGTTCCCTGAAGATTCTGGAAGTGATGGTAAGTTACGACTTTGTGATGAGTCGTCACAAATGTTGATTATAGGATTATTAGAGACCTGTCGTGTGACTTACACTGTGTGAGGTTCCTGGCACAAAGTCAGTACTCATCAGACTTTGTGGTAGCTAAGCGGAAATCTATTGGTGGACGATGCTCGAAATTAATGAGCATTATGTAGTCCCAGTGATATAGATTTGATAGCTTCTGATTAGCTACTGCATTTTCTCGAAATTGAGGTGTGATTGTATAACTCTGTCTGAACTTTAGTTGAATGTTTAGAAAGTTGATTTATGATAACCGGAATGAGCAAAGGATTTTTGGGAGCGGAAGTGGAAGCTGCATGCTTTAGACTGGTTATTTGTAACTTACCTAAGGATTATAGCGCAGTTATTCATTTCAAAGTTGGTTATGGATCCAAATTTACGTTTAAACTTTAGTTATTATTAGAAAAGGTTTGAAGGGTATAAACTAGCCGAAAACGTGTTATAAAAAGTTGGCTATGAGGTCAAAACGATATAGGTATGTTACAACGAATTTTTGTTTCATTCTTTCCCTGCATTTTGCATTATAGTGGAAGGATACGAAGAGGATGTGACGGCAGTGGAAGAAGTTGATGATGACGAAGATGCCGTTGAAGATTTGTCTGTTAAAGCTGTGCATCCGGAACCAGTGTTCGTACGCAGAGACAAGAGAGAGAGAAATACTCAGCCTGGAAGATGGACTATTTGCACGGACGTTAACTCACTCTTTCCCATTCCGCTACCTAATGGTGAGAGCTTCGGCGATTTGGCTTCATTGAGTGTGAATGAAGTCCATATTAAAATTCTTGATCTCTTGATTCAGATCCACTACAATGGTCAGAGGTGCAAATACACCATTGGCTTCGTTGGGCCATGGAGGAGTTCCAGATCCCCAGTGTGAGTGAATCCATATGGACGATGACCGGGAAACAGCTGTGCCAATTGACTTCGGAGGAATTCCATAAAAAAGTGCCTATGGATAAGCACAACATGCTGTGGACACATATCGAATTACTCAGGAAATGTGGAATATTCGGTAATTACTCCAGTTCTTCGATTTATTTGTATTTATAAGACGGATTTCTAGTTTTAGTTCTTCCACTCAATAAGACACTTAAGGCACTGACTAGCGTCAAATACTCTAATATTCCCGTTCTGGTTGACTTTGAAGCTGTTGCCGACAAGCCGGGACGACCACTGTCAGGGACAAGCCTTACTCAAGCGAAGCCGTCCCAGAGTCCAACTCCAGTGCAACAACACCCCAAAGCAAGAACGTCTTCCAGTTCATCCAGTTCTTCAGGTATGAACTACAATCAATTGATATTTAGTTGATTCTGTTAAGCCCGTACTATGAGCTGTGGATCATGCTAATGTGCACATATTTTGGAATAGGCGGAACGGTTGGAAAGCGGCTTTTAATGACCGGCCACAACGGCCAGATTCAGCTATGGCAGTTTCTTCTGGAAATCTTAGGCGATAGGACCAAAAAAGACGTGATTCAGTGGGTCGGTAGGAACGGTGAATTCAAGTTAAACGACCCGGAACTCGTTGCTCAAATGTGGGGGGAGAGGAAGAACAAGCCGAAAATGAACTACGAGAAACTTAGCCGTGCTCTGAGATATTATTACTCCGAGGCAATGATTGCTAAAGTATGATTTTCCTCCCTCATTTCTTTTCTTCTCACGGTTTCAGAATAAAGTGAAAATTGATTTTTTGAATGGCAAACTAATGTGGTGTTTCGATGTGATCTTCAGGTTCATGGCCGCCGGTTCGTGTACAAGTTTGTGTGCAATTTGAAGGAGCTTGTCGGGTACTCAGCCGAGGAACTTATTTCGATGGTTGAAGACGACTCGCCACCCTTTCTTAGTGATTAAATGTTACCCTGTACCGTAACATTTAGTATTTTTGCGCTGGAGAAATCTCATAGAATAAAAATTATATTATATATATACACACATATATATGAATATAGACATATATACTACGTTATTTGTCTGCGTATCGGGACGGAAACTAAGAGGGGGAAATACTATTTAGATGTATGAAAGTATTTAGGTAGTGATCGTATCGGATCGCAGGTCCTATAAATTTAATAATATATACTAATTGCAGGGCGGAAAGGGTAATAATAGTAATGAAAGTAGTAGGAACTCTTCCTTGGTCCTAGTATCAACGAAAAGTGTTAACGAATGTAACATTGCGAGAGATGTCGTCTGTGTACATTCGTATAACCAGCCAACTATAATCCTGAATTTGTGTACGACGTGGTCATAACGAGTTATTTTGTCCTGAAGTGGTTGCTCACACGTGTACTGTTCTTTATGTAATCCTAGGACGGTACTTGTACTGTCATAATAATTATTGTATTTAAAGATAATCTTTTCCTGCTTTGAGATTGCAGTCTCGTGTAATCAAAAATGATTATATTTGGATCATTCCATGTACATTTTACGTATGAAAATTCTGGTCAAAATGGAAATCACTGTGTAGTAATTTGTGCCATTTATATAGTTTCGATGTTCTTTTTGATCTTTTTGTTTCACATCGAAAAGTGAGTATGACGACTTCGCTCATGTGTAAGACATTTGTAACTACGAAATATTGACGTGATCAAATATTCCAGTAAATATTATTTAACGAGAGGTTTTGTGTAATAATTCTTAAATATAACAGCTTAAAGAGTACAATAAAGGGATTTCTTAGAGGAATTTTAATCTAATAGGCAGTAAAGTTTACAGCCGTATATAAACTGTCGATAGAAAATAATTTCTTTTGTCGATCGATCGGCCTTAGTAGGAACAGTATAGGTTTAGGATTTTGGAAATCGTTAAGTGAAGGATGGAGAAGTTCCAAATGACTCTGGAGGGGGTATTTTCGCCATTTTCGTCAGCCAAAGCAGGTGCGTGTGAGAGTATCAACAGTCCCGATGCCTTTGTGTAATTATGCGATCAGATAGGAACTATTTTGCATCGGGAACTCTGTAAATTCCGGTTCCCTGGATGGGTGAGAGTGAATACACGCCAGAGTATCTGAACAGTTTCGCAACGATGTGATGCTGAGGATGTTTTTAATCGTGTTCATCTCGGAGAACGCTGTGGTGTGACGAATGTAAGTAGAAGTAGAGGTTAAGTGTATTGCAAAAGCATGTAGTTATTCTATAGTTTACACCATTTGTTTTGTGACTTAATTCATCTTTCCTCATTAATTAGTGACGCGAGCTCGAGAATGTGGTCCTGGTCCAATCCAGAATTAGTATCTTTACAGTAGGAATGTCTTTTGTTTACACAAATGTAAGGGTAACGGTGAGATTATAATCAACGTATTTTCACCTTCCATTCTCACTCTTTCGCGGGGGAAATTTTTCCACAGTTTAATACTAACCTCAGTGGTGAACACACACCGTATAGTCCTTCCCTATGACTTTACTTTAACATTTATGTAGCAATGCAAGCTGGACATGACTTCTGTACCTCTGCTCCGATATAGTGGTCTGTGACGTTGACTCCGAATGAGGGGGTTGGCGCAAAAACCTTGCTTTTCCTACATTCAGCGCATACGGAGCTGTCCGACTTTAGTCAGCTAAGTTAAACTGTTGTAGATGTAGTAGAAGTGTAATATTGTGCCTTTCAGGATGACAAATAATTATCATCCTCTTATATATTATGTGAGTCTAATCGGGAGAGAGTCCGATGGCTATTGTCTTCAGGCATCTCTAAAGCCAAAATATTTCTATAACAAGATGGACTACCTATACGAAACAAGTCCAATTGGAATGGATCATTGTAATCAGTACTTTAACTTTTGTCCCTTTTTGAAATTAATTATTATTCCTCCTGCGGGACAGCTATACGTCATACCATCTCTATGTGAACGAGGGGCAAAATTTAATGGTAGATATAGCAGAGGTTTATTGTACTTTATTTTATAGTAAATAATTCTGGCAAATTTCAGTATGAAAAATTGGCTAGAAATTTTCAAGCCGACGTCTATATAAGGTAAACCAATGCTGAATCAGGTTTACATTTTGTTGTGTGCTCCTTCATTTGATCCGTGCAAGAGGGGGATTACGAACACAAGACTGTGCGAGAAATTGTATACTGCTCCGCAACTGCACTACTTCAAAGTATAAAATTCTTCTGTACCAGTTGGGAAAACACACCAAGTTCGTCCACACACAGCTCGTATACATACATCTCTATTGCCGTTTTTTCGGGGGTTCACTCCGCGGCGTAAGTTCCAACGACCGTGGAGTAATGTGTGTTATCACTCCTACAATTACTTTTTGTGTCCTCCACCAGCGTCGATAAATTTCTAAGATTCTCCATAAATTGTCTAATAATAGAAACATTCCGTCTGAAATAAAGTCAAGCTGATCGAGTACCAACTGTGACTATTATTGATGTACTTTTCCAAGCGTGTCTTTCACGGATTCACCGTATGAGACGTGCGTGGCTCTGGGTGGTTCACTGGGAGGCTACTCCAAGCACTACTCTCATCCGCATTTCGGCGGTAGATTATCGGGAGACGGATCAAACGAGATAGTCGTTCCGTAGACCTTGGACCAAGTCTACTTTCATGAATAATGTCGCCTGTCGTCTTCATGTGTGCTGTAAGTTTGACAATTTCCCCATCATATGTCCGCCCAGCTGACAGCCAAGCCGTGAGTAGACATAGGGCGACCGCGAGGATAGTTTCATGTCACATGAGGTAGCCTTCAGAGATTGTACCGGGATTTCTCTCTCCACAACTCGTTACATGCGGTACGAGCGGACGAAGTATGGACTCCTGTGCAAGTTCTCAATTTCTCCCCAACATCCCATTCCAGCAGAACTCGAGCCGCACTTTTAGATGTGTGGAAAGTTCTCCTTTAATACATGACAACCGCCATACTCTACTAAAACGCATCGTTTTGAATGCTCCTGATGTACAAACTTAAACCACCTCATCGATTCCGCATAATACACTGAAAAACCAGGACATTTGCCCACCGATTATCACCCCTTACGACCCCGTAGAATCTAAGCTTGAAGCCCGTGATAGTCATAAGAAGGCCGATGACTTCTCGCTCATAGATTTAGTACCCGTTTCTCACTCGGAGTCTAGAACATTTTCTGGGGAACGAAATTTCCCGGATGGTGCTCATTCAAGTTGCACATCACTATACGCTTGACGCTCATCCAAAAGAGACATAGGGGAAGATAGGGAGAGTTAGCGGCCGCCTGTAGTGTGTGCAAAGAGCCACTCACTTTTTCACCAGAACAGCTACGGCAGTAGTGGCTGGCAAATTATTTATACTCCACTATTTCGGAAGGGATTTCCAGAGAAAAATTCGTCGGCTAGCCTATGTGAAGGCATTCACTGAGCAATGCAGTAGTGGTGGTGGATCTAGCTGTGCATTGGTACAAGTGCAGACGAGCTGAGAATTTTATCCTTGGATGACTTCTGGCAAAATCTAGAGGCAACAGATCACAATTTGCCAGCCAGTTCCATCGATTCCTCAAATGAGAACCTATGTACCTATCTCAATCCCAGGTAGCTATATACGCAGTCAATCCTGATCTCTGCCAACACAGTTTTTTAAGGCCTGATTTCACATCATTTGTTCTTCGACTTACGTCCACTAGGCTATGGCGCAGTAGACCATATTTTATGGGTAAAAATCCTTTACCATTCCTACCAAATAACTTTCCACATGGACACGTGCAGATTATATATATCTTCAAATTATTCTTTTTCCCCGGAACTTCTGGCTCATTATTGCTATCTACTTAAGGGAAGCTGTCTCGGGTAGTAGTAGTAGTCCTGGAGGAATACTACTACTCTGTAATCTTCGGACCAAGATATTGCAGTATTTCGGTTCTGCACCGGGGAGATGATAATATGGAAGAATACCATGGTTCCGAGTAAATGCGCTTCCGGCAAAGTATTACAGACCGCGGGAGGTAGAGGTGTCCTTCCAATTATTATTATTGCTTTCCACACTATAAGCTCCAGCTTCCAAAGCCCAGAAGGGCGTGCGAATATTAGGTGGGACTGGTGAACCCAACCAGTGCCTACCAAAAAAAATCCTCCTCAACTTGCATCAGCACTCGCAAAGGGACAAAAATAACAAACCTAGTCGGAAATCAGGTCGAGTAGGATTCGCCAGCATCCCTCCACCGTTAACCTCTGTCTGACAGGGACAATGATCCCTGTCTGGAAAAGGTTAGATCCCAAGCCTTTATGACCGTCTTAGATGAAATCTCTCCGGATTTCCGACGAATGTCTAGCACACTCGGTAGCCGCGAGCCAAAATTATTTCCTTGTCCTTCCACTCCGTGAATTTGTACCCCTTACTGCAGGCTTGCGGCATGTACAACACGGAAAGGCTCATAATAAGCTTGAGACCAAAACCGCGAAGAAGTTAGCGAGTTTTGAGTGATCGTGGGTTCTTTGTTCAGAATTTAAGAATCAGGTCTCCTATCTCCTCTCTGTTTGTGTCAAAATGAAAAGAGGGGTAAAAAGCACGATTGGTGCGGCCGTGAGAGTATAATGAACCCGCCAGAGCCACATGTATAAGTATAGACACATAGGGATTGTTCTCGTGGGCTCGGATTGCGACAACGTTTCTCTCACCCTCACTCACCATAATAGTAAGTCAGCTGCATGTAGGTCGATGCAGATTTGCAGCCTTTATTTCACAGACACACTACTACTATCCTCGTCAGCAAAAGAAGAGGTAAGAATGCATCTGAGAGTGCAGGGACCTTTGCAGTGTGGTGCATTGGCAAGCGTCAAAAGTAAGTAAGTAGGTTACTAAAGTGCACTTCCATTGCATTCAGACTTAGCATTCCCAAACACGCTCATACATACATACCCGTACACACACAAGGACTAAGGAATATAATCCGTGAGTAGTCTTGTCCCATAATCCTACTCCTTTCCACCTATCCATCCATCCCCCCGCACATTTGAACACGAACATTGCACATACGATTGAACACTCATCGGGTGAGACTTGAGCGTTATCTCTATGGTGCATTTATTTTCGCCTCCCGTCGTCGTATGCATAGCAAACTCGTCGTCACCATTAACAATAGTTCCATCGCTGTGTGATTTTCACATTACACACCCGACAAGATCCCCTCCACCAAGTGTGTACATTTGGGAAGTTTTGCACTTAGCCTTATAGCGTATGTCCTCTCTGTGCTCAAGAGTATGTTATTCGAGGTGGGAACTGCAAACCTTACGGGATGTACATGCTCTCAAATTATGCAATGGGGTCATAAAAAGTCCTGCAGTCTTATGTACGCCGACCGCTGCTAACTCCCACCTGAGAAAACCAGCTTCATATACTGATGTATGTATGGGGTAAACTTTTAGTTTTTGAGGGAAAATAATTAGCAGTAGCTACTCCAACATTTATTACCTCACCTATACAAGCTTAGGATTTCGAACACGATTTCAGCTTTTCACCAGTTTCTGGTCGCGGCCGCGGGTTTCGGACACTGAAATGAGCCACCGGCCGCGTATATTCCAGAGCCGGTCAGCCGATGATAGGAGTCGCAGTGCTATGTAGCGGTTGTATGCCAATCTTCGGCAATGGCTAGAGCTGTTCGCGGAGCTTTAATAAAAGGCATGTGTACGCAAGTTGAGACAACACACCGTGGGGCTTAATCATTTATGTGGGATGATGGATCCCGTGTGTTTTCCTAACGACGAACCCACAGTATAGTTACATTGCATGCTGATGATAGTTGGAATAATACGCCAACTCCCGTCCACCTTGTCTACTTTACGATATGTATATACATATATTTATATACATTAGGAGTACGTATGCCTGACTTGTAGTATGTGTTATTTATGGGAGTGTACGGTATGGGATGAGGGTCCATTTACGATGCGGCCTCGCGCGGAGTACATGGTTGCAAATGTATGTTACCATGTCTGCATTGTGCATGTGTGTGTGTGTGTGTGTGTGTGTTGGTGTTTCCCAGCGGATGCATGTGAACAAGTGTTGAGGCCTATGTGTGTGCGTTACTGCGAGTCCATGTGTGTGCTTACCTGCAATTCGTCTGTGTGTGCGCAAGTATGCATTATGTGAGTATGTTTGTACCAACGATGTAGTTGCCAGAGTGTATGTTCATGAGTTCCATCTGCGGGCCCACGAGGGTGTGTGTTTACAAATTAAGTCTGTGTGCGTGTGCGTGAGGTTGTGTTCACCAGTAAGTTATGTGTGTGCGAGGTTGTGTGTTCACAAGTAAGTTACATGCCTACGTGTGTGTGTGTGTGTGTGTACGATGGTGTGTGTTCACGAGTAAGTTATAGGTATATGTGTATGCGAGGGTGTGTTCACGAGTGAGTTAGATATGTACGTCTATGTGTTCTCGAGCTTGTGTGTTAGCGTGCATCCGTCCCTCCGTCTATACTCTTGAGCATACTGACAATCTAGCTCTTGTGCTATTTTTCCACCTCCCCCTGTCAATAATATAAGAAGAGCTCTACCACGTAGACTCATGCATAGAGAAATAAAAAGCCGGAGCACTACATACAACGTTCACTGGGAATAATATGCCAGAGTAGATACTCTCGTTACACACTAATGTAAAAGGCATGGAGGGAGGTGCGGGTTTGCGAATTTATATATTCGCCAATGCCCCACACTGAAAGAGTTCACCATGCATGTCCTTAGCAGTAGACCATGTGCATGAGTAATATGCACAAACACAGACACACACACACACGTGAATGGATATGATGCCAGACTAAAAAGGTCCCTCCTCTCCATTATCTTTTATGTTGCCCCTATACACACGAACCACATAGGGAAGGTTCCGTCCGAGCCAGAGTCAACACACGTTGCCTTATGCATGCCTTAAGTTTTTCAAGCGTGTCAGTGAACTTTTGAATACAGTATGCAGTAGGCTTTGACTTTACCTCTCTCGTCGGCCAGCCAGCAGCCCCGCGCGCCACTACTATTCACTCACATTGGAAAATGCCGTAGCTCTTCTTATTAGCTTTCTGCTGTATATGCTGCTACTACTACTTCCACTACCACCAATAATACTACAGTCCTACTACTACTACTACCCCAACCACCACACATCAGTAGTTGGGAATAATTATTGCTAAACAAATGTGAAAAGGAGACTAGGCTAACTCCGTATGAGTACGTCTTGTTTGGCGAATGTGTGTGCGTGCACCTCATATGCACACCCATCGTAATTCCTCTGTGATGTACACAAACTTTTCATCGCTGCATACTCCTCTGCAGACAGTGAATAAAAAATGATTTGAAGGGAGAAAAGTAAGGAAAATACGACGCTGGTGATGACGAAAACGACGACGACGGTGAAGACGCAGAGGAAGAAGAAAAAGAAAAAGAGGAGCATGTATGCGAAAAGTGGTAAGTTAGAAGAAGATGTGGGGAACCTTAACAAGTATCTACGATTTTCCCATGTTCCGCAGTGAGTCTGGCCTGCAGCTAATAGCAATGAAACTTTGCAAAAGGATTTTGACTGCCTCACTACTACTACGATTGCTACTACCACAACTCCTGCTCCTGCTATTCTCCAATCCTGCAAACCATCACCACGGCTACTATTCTCCACTGTAAGACATGAGAAGAGAGAAACCGTGTCTCGTTTTTAACGTTCTCTCAAATGCACCTCCACGAGCGAACATGGGATATACACGCATATGTCAACGTACTCATCTACACCTTTTTGGCTTCTTCATACACTGTGTAGCTTCTAGAACTCTCATATGTATATTCCCTTATTATTATACGTTCGCAAAGTTAGAGAGAGAGAGAGAGAGAGAGGCGAGTGAGCGAGAGAGCAAGAGAGAGAGAGACTTGCAAAAAATTCGCAAATCTGGTTCTGCTTGTCGTTCATGTGTGTACCCTCCTCTCCCTCGTTCGCTCTGCCTTATACTCTCTAACCATGATCGTATAATGTGAGGGCATGTAGAGGCAAAGTAAAGTAGGTCGTGGTGGAGTTAAAATTTTGCCTCTGCCTCACTTTACAATTCGCAACCCTTTGAGCCCTCGCCTTCATACACAAAGTATATACGCTGTGAATGCAACAACATGCAGACGGATCATACGCACACGAACATGAGTTGCTCGACACGGAGTTTGTTACACTGTTCCCTTTACTCACTGACTGACTGAGTGACTCTACTGGTGTGAGCGACTCACTTACTGGGCCTCCAGTAATGTACAGCTATACATAGATGTATCTCTAAGATTTGCTAGCGTGTAGCTGCATGTGTGTAGTATGTTTGTGTGTGTCTGTGTGTGTTTGTGTTGTTTCAGTGTGTGTTGTTGCTCCTATGCGCTTTGCTTGGCCAACATAAAGCTAGTAGTGGTAGAGGGCTTGGAGTAAACCATGTCGTCGTCGCCACCGCCGCCGTCCACTGCTCTCACCTAATAAGGCCTCAAGTAGTTGGAGTTTTCGAACGTTCCTTGTACACACGTATACACAACACATATACATCCAGGCCGACCCCACATCCGAATCGGGAATCCTGCACTTTGGATTTTTATGTAGACAATTTAACTCATAACCAGATCCGAAACTGTTGTGTGGAGGAGTAGGAGAGCGTGTTGGTTCGGGAGGGAATCAATACAAAAATATCTATGAAAATAAACAGAGAACAAACGAGTGGGAGCAGCTATAGGCTTCCTACGCCGCGTCGTACATGTGCTCACTTTATCTGCCCTGGTAGGACAGTGGGGCCAAGGACCGAAAAAGCGAATCCACATTGAGAATCTTTGCATGACCAGGAGACGGGTTTGCTTGTGGGTGTATGTTCATGTGTACGAGTGTGAATGTGGGTGTATGTGGAATCTATACGCTCTCTCAGTGGACGAATTGGGTCGGAACTCAAATGAGATTTGAAGGAGCGGAGGAGCAGCATTTCATGAACTGGACATCGGAACCCACTTCAAGCTAACCAGTATAATGCTCTTGGCTTCCAACTTGTGAACGGCGGAGCGAGTTGCGAAGACGGAGAGGCGGCTTGAGTGTTTACAGTCTCTGGGTTAGTGTTTGGATCTGTGCGTGAGTAAATGGAGAGGGGAAATGTAAGCTATGGACCGTTTGTCATCAAGGCGCTTACATCCCATCTCCCAAGTTCCTTCCTTCTCCGCCGCCGCAACTGGAACATTATTGTTCCTTCCAACCCGTCGGACACCTTCAAATTTCTACAGTTTATTACCGACTCCACCGAGTCCACTTTCCTACACATTTTCCTCTCAGTGGAATACGTGAAGAATCAAAATGAGTGGTCAAGAATCCAGAATATACGCCAACCTCTCATAGTTTTCACCCAGGAAATCAGCCCTGACACATTCAAGCGGCTGACTTGACACATCACCTACTTACGATCGGAATTGAAAGAGGGATTTCACTGTCTTGCATATCCATTGAAAATGCCTCAAGAGAGAGGCACGGGGGAGGTACCGGAGCCTGGGCGTGGAAAAATAATCAGCAGTGCAAGATTACCCTCATGGTTCAGCGACCGTGTGTAACCTCTACAGACTGTTGTCTGTATAAAATACGGTCCCGTCCTTTCGACGTTCATGTCCTCCGCGTGCTTTCTAAATCATGCTCCAGTGACAAAGTTTTATTGGAACGGGTCAAGACTGCCCGACGAGGTTGAGTCATGGGGCTGAAGGCTTTATAGTACGATCAACTCTCTGACCGTATGAGAATGAAGAGCTCTTACATCGCCTCCCCACAGTATATTTCTGCATTTTCTCTCCAAACACCCACTCATTCTGGACGACGACGGAGACAGGCAGAGTTCCTGATTATTGTTGACATGATTTGTTCACACTTGTCACCTCCTGTGCGTGTGTATAATTGAGTTTATATGTGTGCGTGCATGGATGACCACAGGGCAACAAGGGTGGCAGTAGTGATGGACCATGATGGTGATGCGACAGTGCAGGAAGTTACAATAGACATCATGTATAACTGTGTGGAATGGTCCAATAGCATAGTATAGTGATAGCAGTAGTAGAGGAGTCATAACAGTACTCCACACTGGACTGAGTATTGTGTATATATGCATATATATATATACATATACCAACATGGATAGAATCTCACTCAGAGTTTTTTGGAACTTGGACGCGCGTCTCTCCTTGAACTCTTTTTGTCCGTCGTGTAAGGATCTCTGTCTGGCCTGCTTATGGCTGTCTGGGTTTTTTCAACATTCTGGAAGAAGAGGAGTAGCATCAGGAGGAGGAGGAGGAGGAGAGAGGAAGAAGCAGAGTACTAACCTCATAAACTGTGGAGACTTGAGGAGTTGGAGGAAAGAGGAGGAGGGCGAAGAATAAGGATAAGATGAGGAAGATGCTGGGTGGGAGCGAAAAGTAATTCTTAGGAGACATAAGAGAGAATAGTGAAGTTTTGCAATAAGAAGAAGGAAAAGAAGACTATGACTTGCTTTCTTGTGCGTGTGTGTATGTGGAGTGTGTGTACATGTGTGTGTGTGTATGCCTTTATGTGTTTGTGTGTACGAGTGTGTATGTGCGGTACGAGGCTGGTTGGCTATGACTGGCTGGCTGCCGCTCTTGCTCCTCTCCGAGTTTGGGATGGAAATAGCAGGTGCGGTGTTTGCTCTCTCTGTAGTTGGTCGTCGTACTTGGTGGGAGCCTCACACAATCCACGGCAAATAATCTCAGGCTCGTGGCCACCCGCATACACGTCTCCTCATATACTATCATCACTGCTACCACTACAATACTATCACCGTCATCGTCAGTACCGGACAGCCCATGCTACTCAAAATTTTCCCCACCTTGTTACTACCGTCCACCCATATAGTACCTCCGTGCGGATTTCCCCCACAGTCACATCTCAACTCCTGGACCCCTCACACCACACGGACCTTCCCAATAACCCCATCGTCTGGGCGCAAGTTTTCGGGGGGTGAAGGAGGGAAAACTGGAAGTGAGTGTGTGTGTACGTGAGGCGGCCTTGTCCCACCTGGAACAATAGGGTTCAATAGCCACCACCACCACCACCGCCGCCGCCTCCTTAGTAAGTTAAACCGGCAACCAACGTGCTCTCCATATATTCTCCTCAACCTCCTCACTAGAACTCTTAGCTCCAATTTGGACTGAAATGAACCCGAGGTGGGGAAACAAATGATTTACGGCGGCATGGCCGAGCAACATAAATAGTCTGTGGAAGTTAGCTGACTTTTCATGTTCTTATCGGACTAATAACTGCCAACATATAAATAGCAATTTAGTTCCCTGCCCCGCGAACATTCAAACGTCCGGTGGCAAGTTCTGGACAAATTCAACCGATCCCTAAAGTTTCTGCAGAAGAGTGATTGAGCTGCATAGCTAGAATTTGACCGTTTTTGATTCCATTGACTGAAACTGCGGAGGTCGGTCTGAACAGTTAAGAGTGATACTTTCAACAGAGTACGACTTTTACGAACAAATAAATGTCATTTACCCCCTTTAAATGTGTTGAAACTGGTCATTGTGAAGTGAGGTATTTGAGGGTTTCGCGGACATTCGGAACTAAAGTCGCCTGTTGAACTCCAGAGCAAAAGTTCATCGCACAACTCTATAGCATTATACCTTCAGAATCTGCCCACTCTGCCAGGTTTCTCAACAGTGGCTACCTCTGTGACTTTTGTGCCCCATTCCGGGAAATCCTCCGCCCAACACCTCCACCACTAACATGAAGTGAAGAATAGTGAATTTTTTGTTACATTTAAACAAACATTCCACCCATACTGATTTACTCCTCTATCCGAAACGTCGGCTTCGCTCTGCCGTGGCGATTTTTATACATCGAAAAATGTGTTTAATCAACCGTGTTCCGGCTCTGAGAGTGTGGGAATAGCGGAGGAGGTGGTGTTTGGAGCAGCTGAAAGAATTAGGGTAAATAATACTTCTTCCACCACTTGAAAATTAATAATCCGGTTCAGTGGTGTCAGGACTCCTTGTTGTTGTATTTCATAACTTTCTCCTTCATGAATCACTCAACATAAAGTTGACAGACAAATAATTACAAGTTAATCGTGACAATCTGTTTTCGTGGAATGACTTATACGTGTGTGTGCGGCTCCAAATGCTGAGGCGTCGTACCTTTTTGATGAACGACCGGAGAAGTAAGTGGCAGTGCCGGGTAAAGTACATATAAGTATAAATGCATGCATGTACCCTCTAACTGTCAAAGATTATACTCTGAGACGATATGCCTGCCACACGGTTGTTCACGGTTTGTGGGGGAAGAAGTGTGGAGACAAATATTGTAGAAAAATACTTGGGTTGATTTCAGTACGATTCCTACCCGTAGCGTCCCACTCCGCGCATCCTCATAATATTTGTACCCCCTGATATTGATGATGGTGAAGTGCCAAATGGAATTCGCTCTAGTAAATGATTAATTTGTGACCATGAAGTGACAAACGCCTGTACTCCCATAGCTCTCCGCCTTCCTAGCTTCCTCAGACTATTTCTAGGGATAAAATATACACTCGGAGGGACAAGATAGATGGAAGGATAGAAAAACGGGCGACCCGAATCTTATCGGTTTCCACACATGCATCCCCACTACTCTGTATGACTTTATCCACAGTATATACACACATAGACTTTAGGAGCAGACACCCACACATGATCACCCATGGCATTGCATATGGCTACGCTTACTTTTGTGTATAGTACTACTGCGAGTAGTACCTCTCTACCACCCGTACGTTACATGTGGCTAGTTTTAGTTCACATTTTGAAATATGTATACACTTTTATATACTTGAACAAGACTTACGTTAGACGTTAGGCGAGTTTGGTCACGGGCAGTGTCTACCATGAGAGACACGCCATGTACGAGACATAATAATCCCCATGGAGTCAGTCGTACTACATATACGAGCCCGGACAGATAGAACACTCCAGACACATGATTTTGCACGCAATCTGCTATAATAAAGGCAGGCGTCTATAGACTTTTCACTCTATAATCATCTCGAATTTGGTGAGGTTCATCACACATACACGCACATACACACACACACACACACACACACACAAGACTATCATTCCGTTCGCCTCTGCCGTTCCTATCCTCCTCCTCCCCGTGCCACGTAATCTCCTTCATGTCAGCCCTCACAGTTTGAATTTGCATGTTCCAATGAGAAGACCTGTCCTCACTCGCATCACTGTAAGCGCCAAAGGGCCGGAGTGTGTAGTGAACACGGACGGTGATGACTGACTTTTTGGAAAAGTGCCGGACGCCAAGAAATCAATTATATTTTGAACTCAGCGGAAATAAAGGCCACGTGCTTTCGGGGGCTCCAATCAAGTGTGAGACTGGTTCTCGGACATATGCATCTACAATTTACTATGTACTATACTTATGAGGATCATGGTCGTGGTGGTGAGAGAGTCTGGAGACGAATGTACTATGGGATTCCATTGGTTACTTTATAGTACTTCCCAGCGACATTGGAATACATATGAGAAAGAGAGATAGTTTGGTACCCCCACCACTTGCTTCAACAACTATCAGCATCTTCACAGCATCGTTGGTTGTCTCAACGCTTTTACATGCATCCTGGGAGACTGAACGCAGACAGAGGCGGACGGTAAGAAGCTCTTTATGACCCATTACGCTCATATTTTCAGTCAGTTTTCCATCCAGTGGAGGGCGCGCCATTTTCCTCCCAACTCCTCATCACCAACTTTCCTGTACTTCTAACAATTTTCAATTGGAATACACCCTCACATTTCCGTATATGATCTCCGTTGTATAGATGTGCCCTGGCATTGGTAATCGGATCGGATTTCGAGGGCTTTACAATGCTAAGTTGCTCCTATCATTGTTGCGGTGGCCGGGGGGGGGGGTTTTGAACAGCTCCCTTGTAGGCTCTATTATTAATGATGAGGGTGAAAATGTGAGAGTGACAGTGCGAGGGGCTAATCTGGCTCATTTCCTCCTCCATGGTGGTGTTTATATTATATTTGCCGGTACACATGATTGGTCACGGTAACCAGTGCAGTGGGGGACTAGTATGAGCGGGAACACAGTGCCATTGTGAAGGAGGGAACAACTCATTTGGCTGGACTCAAGTGCCCTCAGGATTTTCCCCGCAGTCAAGGAGTATAGAACTGGGAGCACCAACATCACTTTGGCAGTCTATGCCAGTTCGTTTGCTATACGGTCTTACAGCTTACATCGACAGTGCTCCCTGGCTGGGTCAATAATCTAGTGGAAGTGGGCCTGTACATTCCGGCCGTAGAATGCCTTGTGTGTTGCCCCCGAGTATCTCCAGTAGTAGTCTCCGCTGAATTGTTACCCCCGCCTAAAATTACCTCTTAAAATTATCCTATTCCAGTATCATTTCCCCCGGCAACCAAGCACAATGATATCCTCTCATCCTATCCCACAAGGTCGGGCTTGGAAATTAGGTTTATATCCCGCCCTTCCCCTCTCTCATGAGCCCGCAATTACTTCCAGTACCACTTTCCCCGTATAAACCAAAAGGTACTTTGGCCCCTGAGAAGGGGGGCGCAGGGATCTGGTGTGGGCTGGAAATTTGGAGTGAGCTAATGAAGCAGAGGGTTATGTGCACTCCTGAAATATGTGACTGCCGCAGCGGCTCGTCTCGGACAGAGGAGGGAAGCGGGCAGGTTGTTGCATTTTCACCTCCTGCTCTTCCCTCCTCCTATACTACTGCTGCGAACTGTCAGGCTCTGGTGAGGAAAAGAAAGAGAGAGAGAGAGAGAGAGTAGGAGTTAGGAGTAGTGCATGGTAACAGCGGAGAGACAGTCGGTGGAGAAGGAGGCGGGGAAAGATATTTCCTCCTCAGACTTCCTTCCTGCAAAGCAGACTTATATGTGTCGCTGTAGTATGTGTGAGTGTGTTTCTAGCCGTGTTCCAGTCCTGCACATGTTAGCAGTAGTAGTAGTAGTAAGTGCCGCAGACACTACTACGGGTTTACCATACGTATGTCTGGAAATAGCGGCGGCTGCTACGACTGCTGGAGGAAACCCTTCTTTTATCATGTGCCCACGCTCGTGGTACACTACTATTCCCACTATTCCCTGTAGTGTGAGTGACCGAGAGGACTGGGATTTCGTAAGTTGGTCGAATCGATACGGTCCCTGTCTGTCTAGACATCTGAGAGAGGCGGACGCCCTCCGCACACGGTCCGTCTCTCCCATATACTATACACATAGAGCACTATAGCCACTTACGTAGCTTGTAGCATAATATTTTCTGCATCAATAACAAGACTTTCTAGATGTGAGCGGAGGGTTGAGTAAGCAGTGAATGAATGGATTCCAAATTGAATTTTTCCTCCCATACGCACGCACACGTAATAGAACCGTATCGGTATGAGCAACCGTATGAGTGTCCGTGGCTTATCCTCTGCAGATATACTTTGTCCTTCAGTCCCATGTAATGCTCACAGTAGTCGTAACAAGTTGTCTCTTGAGTCTGTTTGCTCCACATTGTGTGTCTGCAATGGATGCGGACAGGTTCATTGGAATGGCCATAGTCCATGGGTTTTGATGGGCTCTAGAGGATCTTGATATGTATGGATGTGGTTGCTGCTGATGAGTCGTTGGGAAGACTGCCCGAGTTCAATGCTATTATGGGTGAGAAAGGGAAGGAGGCGAGGAATTGGACCGAAGCGTAGTGTTCACACTATAGTATATGCAAAGTAAGTGACTCCGGTATGGAGAGTGAGGTTGGATTTGCAACAAGTGATTTCCTTCCCCTCACTCCCTCTCAGAGATATTATTGGTCACAGCTGGGGGGAATGAGTGTGGAATCTATATGAGATTAAGGCCGGCGTATATTCTGCGGAGGAGTGAGTTGCGGGAAGAATATCATGGAGTTAAGTGGCAGAACTAGGAGTGGAAAGTTAGGAGCAGGCCTACCATAAATTATGCGGGGGGGGGGGAAGGATTTTTCAGTGGAAGTTTTCCGGGTGGGGATCACATCATCAGTGTGCACAGGAGGACTGCAGGCACGGGATTGAGCTACTCCTTGGTATATATGACAAGGTGGACGGGGGAATGTGAAATGATGGGCTTTTTGGCCCAGGTCCGTGGGGCTATTTGTCTATGACAGGATATTTCGCTGGGCTATCTGACTCGAAACACATTTTTTGGCAAGCTCCACCATGTTTAGGTTCTATGGATACTTTTGTTGTCTGTGGCAGGATGAGGAGGGAATTTATAGGAGAGTCTGTGTATCTGGGCGTTGTGGGTATGCATGTGTGTTGCTGTAGTGGGAATTGTGAGAGGATCCTGAAGACTGTCTCTCATTATGTATATGCATGTGGGCCTGCGTTGTGTTGATGTGTGGCACAGCTGTGGCGGGAATTGGGGAAGAAATGTGAGGAAAAATGTGTGAAGCATCTTCCCAGTGCCGTGGATACCTTGTCAAAGGGAGTCTGGTCTGTGGGGGAGATGCGCAAAGGAATCCATTTGCTATTCCCTTTCATTGGCAGTAAAATAATTTTAACAGCCCAATGTTGCGGTATTACATGACATTCCGCTCCCACTACCGTTCCTTAACATGGATCCCCGACTCCCTGTCTGTCGCCCACTTTGCATGGCTGTCGTCTCCATGTCCCTATATTTTTTCCGGTTCTGTGTAATACCTGTGTGCCAGCGAGTGTTCGCCTGTGGGGATACTCGAGCTGGGGTGACTCACATACACACACACACACACGCAAACACGCTCACAGTGGAACAACCTGAATAAACTTTTACTTTCATTCCTCTGTTGTGCATTACGAGCACTACTGCGAGGCCGGTAGCCGCCCACCGGAGAGTGCTGTTCCCTTAAAATTCCTTTGCACTTTATGATATGCAAATAAATCATCCTGGTACTTTTGAATTAACGGAATAGTAAAGGAGTGCGCACGACACCGTGCGGGAACAGGCAGTCCATTTATGTCATGTGGGCAAATGGAAGTGAGCTAAGGAGGTGAGGTGTAAGTTCCCCAATGTGTTTCCGCGTTGCTATGCTCCGACGCGGCTACCCTACTTTAGGGTTAGGGGTACGAGGGCGAGGGAAAGGTGTGTGTGTGTATGTGTAGAAAGAATGGGAGAGAGTTCGAGTACTCGGCATCTGCGAAGGTAAGGTAACAGGTCGCTTGTAGCCTGAGTAAATAACATTAGACGAATGAGCTCTGGCCGCCAACCTGGTTCATGTTAGCCTCGTCGGCTACCTCACGGCCTGGGACAGGGAAACTTTCCTTGTCTCACAGCCGTCTCCCATCCGACGCTACCAGGAGTTTGCTCCGGGTGTATATACATATGCCAGCACTCCGAACCTGTCTGCCCGTCTGTCTTTGTAGTATGTGAGTCATATGGGGTCTTTATCCCTTTCCCTCCCCGCGCGGATACATAGTGGAGAGGAGAAACGCATGGGTGAACTGTCTGGGGGCCTCACGCGGCCCACCACCACTGCTGTCTGGAGTATGTATTCTCTACTATACTATGCGAATATGATGGTGGGCGGGTAGTGGTGGTAGCACTGGGTGAGAGGAGCGATAGACAGGGAGAAAACTACATGGTAAAGGAGGGAGAGAACATAAAAAGCAAGGTCCAAGTGTAGTGAGCTGTTCTGTGAGAGTGGATGTACGAAATAAATGTCGGTATCCTTGTGCCTACAGCCTATATATCCGGCTCAGCCCTGGTGCCTCACAGACACAGACACAAACACGTACACAATGCCTTTCGGCCTCACTACAGCCTACTTTTCTCCGGCGCGAACTAAGAGTACCCTATATTAGAAGTAAACTTACTACACTACTACACTGGGGAACCTTGAGAGCCTGAAACCATGTCGTTTGCAAAGACCTACAGTCTCGTTGTATTGCATTGCTAGTAGTAGTAGTAGTAGTAGTGGTAGTGGTGGTGGTAGCAATAGAAGCAGTAGGCGAGATCCGAGAGTAAAATTTCTTCGATCAATAAAGTCTGGCAGACTGTGCATATGTTTGCAACATGAGACTCACTGTCTGAGTGTGTACGTGTATGTGTCGTGCGGGTATAAAAGCGGCTCTCTGGTGGGATAGAGCATTGTAAAGCACACATATGATTACCGGCAAATATGTAGCAGCTTCCAGCTGGCTGGTTTTTCCATCCTCAAGAATAGTTATATAGTTGTAAAGTCGACAGCCTTTCCCTTGTTCTCACCGCCGCATATGCGTAAGCCAAGCCATCCTGCCGTATGTGTGTGTGGCCGGTGTAGACCCCATGGTGGCCATGAGACTAAGCGCCCGCGTGGTGGAATTTACTGAATTTTGTCCTGTTTTCGCGAATGTGTGTTACCCGGTGGGTATGCGTATGAGTACAGCACGTGTATATGTACCGTGCCATGTATGCCATGTTATGTGTGTGTCTCAATGCGTTTGCTGTGTTCTGGCGTGAGCGTCTCACAATGCGTTTGCTCTGTGTGTCGTCATATGCATGCTGTGTTATGCGTGTCATACTGTGTGTGCGTCGTGCTATGTGTGTAAATTTGCCGTGTTATATGTGAATGGGTATTCATAACATCCCTTTATATGTGTGTACGGAAGCGTGTGTCCCCTAGGCTTGCGTGTGTACATTGATGTGACCGTCACTTTGTGTGTGCACATGTGTGATCTCGCGTGTATAAAGGCGGAGGCTGGATTTCGGAATACGTGTGGGTCTGTCCTTGAGTTGTGCACATGTTACGAGCCTCTACATGGTATGCTAAAAATCGTATCAGTCCCACTTGGGAACTGTCTGGTTGGAGATGCGGGGACGCTGCTGGCGTTCCCGGTTAGGCCCATATAACCCAAATTCATCCGTCTCTCTTCATCCCACATGGTAACAGGGAAATATTTCGCCTTGAACCTCCGCTGTGACATGTCCCGAAACGCTGTATTGTGAGCCCGGCCCCCAATCTCACACGAGGAGGTTGTACGTGGATCCTTTTCTGGCTGATGAACCCTCTCGAGCTGAAAAAACTACTACATGCGCATCCAGACACTTGAGAGGGAACCGTATAGTGTGGAGCGGATGGAAAACCCGCGAAAAAGAATGTTCCGCAGACCTCCCGGTACTCTTTTCCCATCCCCATCCTCAAAGCCTTGGGTTTTACATGAGGCGGGTTATCACGCAGGGGAGAATTTATGTGAATCTGTTGCTCCGCACAGAGCTACTACCCCATCCCTTCCTATATGACTCCTTCCCGAGGCAAGGAAGGATCGTATATAATGGTTTCTGTGCGAATGCGGACTGGGTCGCTGAGCTAGTGGGTTGCTATGGGGAAAATGAAGCTCGCTCCACTTCCACTTTTCCCACCATGCTCAAACCATCATTTGCTAAATCACATTTTCTCTCCTCATCCGAAAATCAGCCTGCATAAAATAATACGACTCGACGACGACATCCAGACAGCATGAGGATAGCCAAACTCAGAGACATCGACTTCCAGACAAGAAGGAGCCCATCAAACCCGGCTATGGTCTATTAAGGCACGAGCGTAACCCAGTACATGCCCTTGTGTGTCGGCTCCTGCCAGAGCTCGGTATGCTCAAAGCCTTTGGGAACTGTGAGAAGAGGAGCGTGGGGATGCGGAGAGACCATGTCTCCCGCGAACAAATGAGGCATCATTCCCAAATAAGCTCCGGATGGTAATACGAGATGCAGGAATACGCTCTTTAATGTTTGATTAAATATGACAGACGAAATGATGTGCTAAGGACGGTAAAGGAGGGAACACTGTGATGTCAGCCGAGACGCTCTCTTTTCCTGTACTCAGGGAGCGTCGGCCGTATTAGTATTCTCCGTGTGCCGAAGGCTCTCGTATGACCTTACCATGTTTTCTTTCAATTTTCTCCACGCACTTGCCAATTTCCTTGTGGAAAACCATTACAGCCCGAGTTCCTGTATTACTTACCATATCCCCGCCCCTATACTTTCTCTCCCCGAGACTTTACCCCCTTCCCTAAATATATATATATATATTCAATAAGGCGGCTGCACCAGACGGTGGAGACTTTTGAGAACTTTCATTCTAATTTGAGTAGCCTTCATTTTCCCAGCCGGGGTTAGACTTCCATACAGAGCCGAAGGTTTATGCTCCCTACCACTTGCCGAATGTCACGAAAGTTTCCCCATAACTTTTACCAACTTATATATTGGATGACTTATAGTACATTTGAATGACTCCGACAGAGGCAACTACCGCTCCTCAAACAGTTACATGACGGGGGAGTGAACTTTTTGATTTGCCACATTTTACTTCCTTTTAACTCCATTGAGTAACTTCAAGAGGTTTCGACCTGAGTGACACGAGTACTCTCAAATTTTAGAAACTTTGGTACCAAACGTTTCCTCTTGACGAGTACTTTTCGAATATACCAATGGTACCGCCC